>JAZAVI010000416.1:0-111562 GCA_036326025.1 Chrosomus eos | reverse complement strand
CACAAATTAGTGTTCAGTGTTTATTACTATGGGAAAAATGAAAAATGAATGTATTATGTGACTAATCTTTAAGTGATTGACATTGTGGCGTTATAGGGGAGGGGGTTGATCTTTTTAATGTGGTTGGCGGTTCCGGAGAATGTCAGTCTTTGCTCCGCCCAGCGCGTGGGGGGTCATTCACTCGAGTCTCGGGTATTTTGTTGATAGCGTCTGGTTTAATCAGGTTTTTTTTAGAACACTACTGATGTGTTGTTCCCTTAAAAATTGTGTGTCCATCAGCATTTTCCGACCGTGCACGTTATCAGTTCAGAGTGGTGTCTGTTCACCCTTAGGTATGTTCGGTCTCTGTTTTGAGTCGGGGGGTGCGGTAAATGTGGGCCTAGTTCTTTTTAATGTGTTCTTCCTGTCCCCCAGTTTTTTGGCGGTTTGATGATTGTGTAAACAGTAGCCAGAGGGAATTTTTTTTGTGAGGAATATTCTCTTGGGGGTAGGTCTTCTTTATCCTCCGGCCCCGTTTTCGTCTTGTCTTCCCAGAAATTTTCCCCCTGTTTCCTGCAGTTTTTTGCGCTTAGTGTAACCTGAGTGCATTTGGAACCACATGTTTTCGTTTCAGCGGGGGGCCAGAAGCAGGTGTGCATCGTTTTATTTTCTCTTGTTTGTATTTCTCTGTGGTTATTTTGGGTTTTTTTTTTCTTTAATCAGTGTATTTGTTTTCTCAGGAACTGGGGTGGCCAGGGGAAGGACCTTCTGTGATGGTGATAGTGGTGTTTTCAGTGGGTGACATTTTTTGAAAAAAGGCCCCCCCCCTGTGTGGTGTGATTAGTGCCGGTGAGTGTGTGTGCGTGGGGGTTTTTGGATTGCGCTTTTGGAAAAGCCATTTTAAGTGGTCCTTCCGCCCGGCAGATCGCCTGGTGGGGGTCTGGATAATTTTTTTGTTTTATAAACCTGTGAATTAAGATTTGTAGTCTTCCTGCTGCTCCCTTTTACCCCCCGTGGGTAGAGGGGTGTTGATGGGCCATTATAATTGCCCGTTGACATATATAATAGACAATCACATTGCCCCCCTCGCAATAAAGAATGAAAATTAAACTGAATTTCATTTACCCCCTTTCTCCCTTTTCTCCTCTCTGCGTGCAGGAGCGTGTTTTTCTGCCCCGTTCCCGCGAAGTGATGCGAATTGTCACGGGTGAAAATGCAAAACCACAAAGATGAAATTTAAAAAAAAACTAATCGCAAAACGATGAAAAAAAAAACAGTTTTGTAAAAATTATTTCAAAAAATCCCATTCGGGGCGCCCAAGGGGGGCCAAGCGTTTTGTAAACAGGGGCCTGCCTCGAATCTCAATTAGCCCCGACTTCATTTGTTTTACCGTTCTTTTATGCTTTTTTAAATAGGTAGACTAATGTTTATTAGCGGTTCATTAACTGTTTATTTAATGTCAAGGTTTTTTTTTTTTTATCAATGCCACATTAAAGGTACAATATGCAAGATTTTTGCATTAAAATATCCCAAAATCTCAAGGCCAGTGTTATATATTTTGTTTAGTTGATTACTTACAATATCCCAAATGTTTCCAACTATTTTTAAATCGTGAGAAAATTGCGATTTTAACCAAGGAAACGGGGCGTTAGAGCAGGGGTGAGCTGGGAGTCGCCAGTCAATTGCGTCATATCCGTGTTACCCTCGTACTGCGTGGAGCCCTGGACAGATGCGGAAGTTGTAGCGTCTATCAAGCAACAAACGTTAGCTTGTTTCGCGCAGTCTTTATGGAACACAATTATTCTTTTCTGATTGCAGCTGGTTCTGTCAACAAAGCATGCTTAATTTTATATTTTCCAAATGTAGCATTCGGTAATAGTTATGTTTATTTAAGGAAAGTGTTATTGCTTTAGATTTGTGTTTAAGGTTAGTTTATTGACATTGTTTATCTGGTGTTTATGGCAATGTAAATAAATATAGCACGTGTTATCCATACAGATTAATCAGTATGTGTGTGTACAACTACAATATACATGTGTGTACAATGTACAAATGATGTGGGTATGTTCCAATGTTACTTTTACAACAATTGTTTAGAACACGTAAAACTGCGTCGCGTTATCACAACAATGAATTCGACATATAGGCTACAGTAACATCTATGACAACCAATATAGCAGTAAACCTTACTTTTCATGCGGTTAATTCATTTTAATCAAATAAAAATGTGATGAGGTTCAAGAGTCAGGAAGGAAGAAGACAGTGATAGGCACAACGCGCATTCACCGTGGCAACCGCGACGGCACAAAACAGTTGAGACACAAAAATGAGAGCTCGGATCCACCGGTTTTCTTTCTCTGCGTCCAATTTTCTCTCCATTCTTTCTCTCGTTTCAACGTGGCTTATAAGCGGTCTCTCCACGCTGATCACTGCAATAAGACACAGGTGTTCGTCATTTGCACTTGACCTACTTGTGTCCCCGCTCGTCTCGTTTCTCTCTCTCCCATTACAGACCGCACTGAACCACGCCCCCCTCGCCACAAAAAGTATGCCATTAAACGCAACATTTATAAAAATAGAACTTTACCTCATCCATGAACATGATTTTTCGATTTCCGTCTGACTGATTTACATCCCCGGTGGAATTTAAAACTATAGTTCCCATCATTCCACGCTCCTTCACATCGTCATCAAGCTACGCCGTTGTTGTTTGGAATGTAGCGCCCTCTAGCGGGCAAAACAATCTTGCATATTGTACCTTTAATGTAAATTTGCTACATTCCACGTAGAGCCGCTGCACGACAAAACTGATGAGGGAAATGAAAATAAATAAAAAAGAAAGCTGATTGCGTCAGAAAATGAAAATAATGATGCTCGTCTTTAATCTGCTAAATTATTGTTTTGTGAATCATTCACGAAATTTAGTTGACTGAGTGATACCTGGCCATAGCAACGGGAGAAAGTTTTCAAAGCAGATCCATATTGAACAAATCAGAAAAGACTGATTTTGTTGACTTGACAGACTAACTAAATAGTATTACTTTCAATATAAAAACAAATGAAAATGTAAAAGAACACTAAAATTAATTAAGGTTTAAGGTTTAAATAAAGTGTCGGGAGAGTTTATTTGTTTAAAACAGGGTTGCATTGAGTTTAGAGTTAATTTCCTTTGCGATGCAAAATAAGAAACACAGAATCTTATTCTTGCAACATTTTAAATTTGTATTGCCAAATAAATTTCAGCCAAATTAATAAGAAATAGGGCCTACATTTGGACACAGCGAGAGATTTATCCTTAAAAGAATTTAGCCTTTGCCTGCTATTCAGACTGGCTATCCGACATCTCCATATGAAAGATGAACATTAAAGGGTCATGAAACCCTAAACCAAATTTTCTGAGATTGTATCAGAGGTATGTGTGTTGAACACCATTGAAGACAATGTTAGCAACTGTTAGATTTAATAGTAGGGTTAAAATGATGAAATTTTAGTTTCTTTCCGCTATTTTCGTCTTCCGGGTTTAAAATCTTCATCGCAGGCTGTGACGTGGCAGAGAATAGCATAGTGCGTTGATGACTCATCGGTCTCTCATAATTATTAATGAGACTGAGTTTTCATATCCTATGAGAAGACACTGTCTCTTAATTATTCATGACACCACGTGGATCTTTCCAATGACAAACAGACATACCGGTATGTCAAACTGTGATATGGCGTAGTAGATGAGATCATGAGAGAGGCAATCATGGGACGCAAGTGTTTGTTTTCATCATGCAAAAGTCCAAGTGGGTTGAATATGTTTCCCCGCGATGCTGTCAGGGCACGGCTAGACAGCCACGGACACATCTAAACTGCCGCGAACATTTTTCGAGAATTGGAGAATGGTGGACTTCGCCTTGTTGACAACCAATGCAGGTTTCGTCTTGCGAGTGATGCGGTACCAAGTCCCGACGACTTTTCTATCCCTTCAGAGGTATGTGTGTGTGTGTGTGGTGTGTGTGTGTGTGTGTGTGTGTGTGTCTAAAATGAGAAGTCATCCACCTCCACAGAGCCATCTTTATTATGGGGGTTCAGCGTAGATCTAGGCTATGCACGGAACGGGTTTTTTTTTAAGCGGAAAATTTATAATTTTCAAATATATGCATTATAGTGTCTATATAAACAACTATATATTTTATAATGACATTATAATTCTACATGTAGCCTACATTAATATGTTTTAAATAGAATTACGATTACTGTAGGCTAATATATTTAGCAGGGCATTCAGTTACTTTTGAAAGGACAATAATAAAGTGTCAGTGTATTTCATAAGACTTTAACTTTGCCAGCTATAAAAAAAACCTAGCATTTCCTCACGTTTTACCACTGCTTTTTAGTGACAGTCGATATGCATGGGCCACTGGCTATGACAGTGATTGGATCCCACACCCACTCCCTCCCTTCTTCTCACAGCCGTCCACGCCCATTTAAGTTGTATTTTTCAAAAAGATTGTGAGCTAGACTTGAGCTGAAAGAGGGGGGTTTCATTAACACCTATTGTGCACACACGATAAAGCCACTGTCCCTCCAACATTATTCCATTATCCCTTCCTACATTATTAGACCAATAGGTGGCAGCAAGTGAGTGTTAAATGTATTTTTTTCCATTGAATCGTTCATTCAAAGATTTGTTCAGAAATGGTGAATCATCCATACTTAAAAGTATTTATGGAGTATCAAACAAGTATTCATTCAAAAAAATACATTTAATAGACTCGACTCATATTAATTGTCTGATGTATTTATTTATGATCTCCATTTTAAACAAAACAACACAAGAACAATTTCAAACAAAACTGGTTCTCATTTTATCCAGAATTATGCGGCTCTAGTTCGAAGACGAATGTCTGCTCATCTGTGTCTTGTACCTGAGTGTGAGAGACTGCTATTGCTGCTGCTAGTAGCTTTATCTGGTGTGTGGAAACCTGTGGTACTGCTGCTGAGAGATCGCACCAAATCAAACGTTCCCTTAGGCATGCGCTGTGGAAACGTGTCAAAGCATTCTCAGGTATAGATATGCAGCATTATTGCACGTAGGTGATTTTGAATGGATATTTAATGTCGATAATGGTTACATAATGTTAAAACTAATCCTGCTATTGATATCTTAGACTGCCGACCCTATAGAACAGTGGCAAGGGAAAACAAATGTCTGGCAAAATATCAAACCTAAAACTAACTTTACCACTCAACCACCGTGAGGGCATTTCATGCATTTGTAATAGCTCGCGTTCAGCGTTGAGGAAGGGAGGTCGGTCGGTCAGTCAGTCGGCCCATCTCGGGACAAGCGAGATTAGTTGAGATTAACCCTCTGGGGTCTAAGGTGTTTTTGGGGTCCTTGAGATGTTTTGACATGCCCTGACATTTGTGCTTTTTTCAGTTGCTTATAAACATATTAACGGCACAGGTGTAATTACACTCTATTTAGCACAAACAGGGCTACCATAATATGTGAGCAAAATGTATGTACATGTTTGTATTTTTGAGAGAATATTATTTATGCATGGTTATTGAAAAAACTAAAAATTAAAGTTTCTGAAATAAGGCCACAAAACACATATTGATTATTTCTTCACAAGACTTTTGAAAATTGTATCACATAGTCTAGAATATTTGCTCCAAAACTATGTGAGAATCATCCTGACTACTCATTCAGATAAGTCAATAAAGTCTTTTAGATTGTGTATGACTTGTTTTATTTAAGAGAGCTTTATGCGAGGAGGCGTGATCTCTCATTAATATGTGTGGCATTTTACACCTGAGAAAGACAAAGACACTCCCCATAATGGCCCTATTAGGTGCTATCAGGCCATATCATTAGGAGTCTTGCACAAAGAATGAGGAGATTTAAAAAATAATGGCTTTTAGATTGTTTGGATTTATGTACAACACAACATAATCCAAAGATACACAACAAAGGACAAAAAAGCACATTAGTAAACACACTGATCTTACACTGATCTGACAGAGGCTTGAACAGTCACACAACATTGTCCCATTCCTGAAACATATGCTGCGTCCCAATTCGCATACTATCCGTCCTAAATAGTATTCGAAAATAGAATTAGTACGTCCCAAATCGTAGTATGTTGAAATGAGTGTTTCAAAGATACCCGGATGGTCTACTATTTCCAGTCAGAATCCGACAAAGAAAACGTGCAGTGTTGGGGGTACTCCAGGAGCAGGGTTGGGAACCACTGGTCTAGGCTATAGTTCATATTTCAACATGTTTCTGTCGATTTCATAAATTTTAGTCTAGCAACAGTTCAACTGCAACTGTTAAGTTTATGCAACAATAACACTAACTAATATAATTCATAATACATTTCTTACCTTACATCTTTCTTGTCTTCAAATCGCGTTCTTCTTCTTCTGATGTAACTAAATCCAATGTAAGCTCACTGCGTGTCTTCCGAACTCGACGAAAAGCAGAGGACTGATGAAGTTTGGTGCTTTGTTTTTGAGGTAATGAGCACGTTCTTCTTCTTCTGATGTAACTAAATCCAATGTAAGCTCACTGCGTGTCTTCTAAACTCGACGAAAACCAGAGGAGAGGAGTGAAGTTTGGTGCTTTGTTTTTGAGGTAATGAGCGCGTTCTTCTTCTTCTGATGTAACTAAATCCAATGTAAGCTCACTGCATGTCTTCTAAACTCGATGAAAAGCAGATATAGTTTGGTCCTTTGTTTTTGAGGTAATGAGGGCATTTGCTTTCCTTTGTGGAGATTTGCATATCAGTCTCTTTTACGGGCGTGGGCGTTATCAAATTAAAAATAATGAGCAAGTGTTTAAGAAACTGGAAATCTTTTTAGTTTTATACAAATTCCTTAAACAGAGAAAAAATTTTTCGTTTTGAATCAGATCATTTAAAAGTACAAACTCAAATGATTATAAAGATATACATTTCAGGCCTGGGTGAATAGTATTTGCTGAGTTTTGTTTAAGTTTAGAGACATGCTCAAGAAAAAAGTCCAACGAGACGGAGAGGCAGAAAGCACACCCTGTTTATTTTCTTTATTTTAAAAAAGCACAATATTTTATTTCGATTGTAAGTGGACACATAAAAAAAAAGACATTTAACAGTTTGGGCCCTATTTTAACGATCTGAAACGCAAGTGTCAAAGCGCAAGTAACTTTGTGGGCGGATCCCGGCGCTGTTGCTATTTTCCCGCGGGGATAAATGCCTCTTGCGCCTGGCGCAAATCTAAAAGGGGTTGGTCTGAAGTAGCTTCATTATTCATAGGTGTGGTTTGGGCGTAACGTAAAATAAACCAATCAGAGCGTCATCCAACATACCCTTTAAGAAAAGGTGCGCATGTTGCATGGCGGATTGTTATGCTTCAGAATCGGTTCACAGCCAAAGAGATCGATGTTCTCGTCAGGGCCGTAAAAGAAAGATAAGTGACATTGGGGATGGGACAAACCCACCCAAATCAATAGAAAAAAAATATGAGAAAGCTCAACTTAACTGGTAAGTTAAAGAGTAAGGTTTTTAATGTACTTACATTATGGTAAAGGTGATTTCGCAGTCTTCAGATTTTTTTTCACTAGTTCTTGACTGACAAACTAATTTGTCAGATCTCCTTGTATACATATGTGTCTTGCCACTATTGGGCAAACAGGTCTGATCCGTCAATTTGCCTGAAAAATTACCAATATACACTGGTAAACGTGTAAGCTAGATTTATGCCTATTTTTTCACATCTTCATGGACACCACACTGATTTCCCTCGTGTGGTAATATATTTCCTTGTTATAATGTATGATTTACAAAAATAAAAACTGCTGCATCTGAGTTGATGAGAGAATCAAAGTGTGTGCGCGTTGTGCACCCGCTACATTATGGCCAAGTATGCGCACTTAAAATAGCATTCTGAACAACGCGCAACGCGCCAGTGATTTTAGACCAGGTTTTTTTTGGTCAGAGGCGGAATTGTTTTCTGGAACTACAAAATAGCACTAGGGAATGTTTGCGCCGAAACACGCCTCATTTTTGCGCCGACCCGCCCAGGGAGCGCAAGTTCATTTCCTAATTTACCGACGTGCGTCTGTGGAGGGAAAAGCCCGCTTTGCGCGGGTGCAAAATAGGAATGATACATGCGTCAGTGTACAAAGTCAATTGCGCTGGGTGCAAGATAGGGCCCTTTATTTTCTCATATGTCTTAAGTCTGTATGACCAGAAATGATGGAGTAGTTTAAGTCTATTTTACTGCTATGTGAAAAAAATCTGCCAAAACACGCTGGCGCGTTTGCCGACCCCTGAGGGTTAATGAATATACACTCACCTAAATGATTATTAGGAACACATGTTCAATTTCTCATTAATGCAATTAACTAATCAACCAATCACATGGCAGTTGCTTCAATGCATTTAGGGGTGTGGTCCTGGTCAAGACAATCTCCTGAACTCCAAACTGAATGTCAGAATGGGAAAGAAAGGTGATTTAAGCAATTTTGAGCGTGGCATGGTTGTTGGTGTCAGACGGGCCGGTCTGAGTATTTCACAATCTGCTCAGTTACTGGGATTTTCACGCACAACCATTTCTAGGGTTTACAAAGAATGGTGTGAAAAGGGAAAAACATCCAGTATGCGGCAGTCCTGTGGGCGAAAATGCCTTGTTGATGCTAGAGGTCAGAGGAGAATGGGCCGACTGATTCAAGCTGATAGAAGAGCAACTTTGACTGAAATAACCACTCATTACAACCGAGGTATGCAGCAAAGCATTTGTAAAGCCACCACACGCACAACCTTGAGGCGGATGGGCTACAACAGCAGAAGACCCCACCGGGTACCACTCATCTCCACTACAAATAGGAAAAAGAGGCTACAATTTGCAAGAGCTCACCAAAATTGGACAGTTGAAGACTGGAAAATGTTGCCTGGTCTGATGAGTCTCGATTTGTGTTGAGACATTCAGATGGTAGAGTCAGAATTTGGCGTAAACAGAATGAAAACATGGATCCATCATGCCTTGTTACCACTATGCAGGCTGGTGGTAGTGGTGTAATGGTGTGGGGGATGTTTTTTGGCACACTTTAGGCCCCTTAGTGCCAATTGGGCATCGTTTAAATGTCACGGCCTACCTGAGCATTGTTTCTGACCATGTACCCATCCTCTGATGGCTAATTCCAGCAGGATAATGCACCATGTCACAAAGCTTGAATCATTTCAAATTGGTTTCTTGAACATGACAATGAGTTCACTGTACTAAAATGGCCCCCACAGTCACCAGATCTTAACCCAATAGAGCATCTTTGGGATGTGGTGGAACGGGAGCTTCGTGCCCTGGATGTGCATCCCACAAATCTCCATCAACTGCAACATGCTATCCTATCAATATGGGCCAACATTTCTAAAGAATGCTTTCAGCACCTTGTTGAATCAATGCCATGTAGAATTAAGGCAGTTCTGAAGGCGAAAGGGGGTCAAACACAGTATTAGTATGGTGTTCCTAATAATCCTTTAGGTGAGTGTATTTATTTATTAATATATCTGAGGTGCCAGTACACAGTTCCGGCCCACTTTAACCCCTGCATGTGTTGACTGACAACTGTTGTAGTTCTTGAACACCATGCTAAGATTTGTAAATTACTTATGGTTTTAAGAGAAGCGTCTTAATATAGTGTCGTTTTTGACAATTTTAAAAAGGTCAAAAACAAAAATGACACACACACACACACACACACACACACACACAACAACTGAGTGACTTCAAGAGAGAGTTTAATGTTTGCATACATTGAAAAACAACAGGTGGTTACTTTTTCCATTAACTCGATATAAAAAGATTTTTCCCTAAAGGAGGAAACCAATGACAGAAAAACAGCTTCACTTATTAGAAGACTTTTCAATGACTTTTATTACATTGTTCATCAGCTTCTTCTGCTGATCTTTTTGGTGACGGAGTTGATTTGTCATCATCTGTAGTGAAGAGGGAGTGGGTTAAGTCGTCATCAAAGGCAATGTCCAGAAGTTCATCATCATAGGCTTAAACCTTGTCTGTGCAACCACACTTTAAAACACACACTTATTTGAACAGATTAAACTAAGTGAAAACTTACAATGATTTGATCTGTTCAACATGCATCAGCTGGGTTTCGATTTGAGACTTATGTGGAAGATTCACATCTATAACTTTAAGTACGGTGTTCCTATAACATTGAATCGTAAAGGTTTTGCTGTTGGGGTCTGGAAAAAAAAATAAGAGTACAATATTAATAGAGATTACAGATAAACTGATAGATAGGATAGATAGGTTTGAACCATTCTTACCTGGGTTGTTTCTTGTGTTGGTCAGCTTGACTGCTATGGCGGACCACATGATATGTTGTTCTGCTGCATAAATGACTGTGTGGTGAAACACATCTCTTTGTGTTTGGAAGGTTGCATTGAAGTATTTGAAATGATTTCTTGATATTGTGACAGGAGGTACTGCATGTATATAGTCACATAAGGGCTGTGGTGCTTGAGTGTCTTTATTTGTTTACTTGGTGTTATTTTGATGAAGGGTTTTCTGTACATGAATTTGTTGTTAAATCTACATTAGTTGAGTTGAAACTAGGGGTGGCACGATCCGCCTTTTTTGCCTCCGATTCCTTGGTTACCAAACAGTCGATTCCTCCGATACCTGGGATTCGGTATTGGCTGATACCGAGTACCAATCCAATACTCAATTCCTCTGCACAGTCTAGCCCTAATCAAACACATCTGATTCAGTTAATCATGGTTTTCAGAAGTACTTCTTCCACACTGGTGTGAGTTGCAGCTAAACTCTGCACAGCTGTGGCACTCCAGGAACTGAGTTTCATACCTAGTTAAATAAACTGTTTAATCAAATGAAATAAAAAAAAGAGTGTTCTGTGAGTTTTGCTTAAATAGCCACCATATATTATTTCCTTCTTTTTTTCTTCTTTTTTTTTTAAACATAAGCATTAACATTTTAGCATGTAACCCAACACCACCTCTAAACCTACTCATTTGTATATAAATACAAGATATGACTAATCAATTAAAAGCATGAAACAACAAGAGTGTTGAGGTAAAATGGTTGACTTGTGTGAAAAATAATTGCAAAAGCGATCTCCGTTTCCATCCATGATCTGGCACAGAACTGGCTGTTTACTGTACACGTCAGTTTTGATAGTGAAATGGCATTGGCTCTTGTGTGTTTTGGGACCAATTGTGTCATATGTATTTTAATAATAATAATAATAATAACTTTAATTTATATAGCGCCTTTATAGTGGCGACAGTGGCTCAGTGGTTCATGTAGATTGTCTACAAACCGGAAGGTTGGTGGTTCAATCCCCGGTTCCACTTGACCAAGTGTCGAGGTGTCCATGAGCAAGACACCTAACCCCGGTTGCTCCCGACGAGCTGGCTGGCGCCTTGTACGGCTGACACCGCCGTCGGTGTATGAATGTGTGAGTGAATGGGTGAATGAGAGGCAAAATTGTAAAGCGCTTTGGTGGCCATTGGGTCTATGAAAGGTCCATTGGGTCTATATAAATGCAGTCCATTTACCATTTACCATTTAAAAGTACCCAAGGACGCTTAACAAACAATGTGAGAAAGGGAGGAGGAATTTAAGATAAAGGCAGGGGGCCAGGGGAGCTAGAGCCCAAAGGCCACATTGAAAAGGTGTGTTTTGAGCTGGCTTTTAAAGGTTGAAAGTGAGGAGGCAGAGCGGATCTCATGTGGAAGCTTGTTCCAAAGTGACGGAGCACCAACACAGAAAGCTCTATCACCAAATGTCTTAAGCCTGGACTTAGGAACAGCAAGCAGGTCCTTGTCAGAGGAACGCAGGGACCGTGACTGAGTGTAGGGATGGAGAAGATCAGTAATGTACTGGGGTGCAAGTCCATGGAGGGACTTGTACGTCAGGAGGAGGATTTTATATTTGATGCGGGACTTAACTGGCAGCCAATGAAGCTTCATCAGGATAGGAGTAATGTGAAGACCAAGTTTTGTGTGTGTGAGCATCCTAGCCGCAGAGTTCTGCACATACTGGAGTCTGTCAGTGGCTTTGCTGGGTAGACCGAACAGGATGCCATTGCAATAGTCAAGTCGGGAGGTGATGAATGAGTGGATGAGGGCCTCAGCTACACAGTTGGAGAGGCACTGTCGGAGTCTAGAGATGTTCTTGAGATGATAGAAAGCAATTTTAGTGACGTTTTTGATGTGTTGTTGAAAAGAGAGAGTGTAGTCCATGATGACGCCCAGGTTGTGTACTTGAGGAGATGCAGAGATTGAGCAGCCATCCACATCCAGTATGATGTCATCAACTTTTTTAAGAAGTGACAGCGGGGCAAACACCATGAGTTCTGTTTTGTCGTTGTTCAGTTTGAGAAGGTTAGTGTCCAGCCAGTGCTTTATGTCCTTCAGGCAGTTAATAAGTGGCACTGGTGGAAGAGAAGTAGAAGGCTTAGTACTGATGTAGATCTGAATGTCGTCAGCATAGCAGTGGAAGTGTAATCTATGCTTCCGGACAATCATCCCAAGTGGCAACATGTAAATATTAAATAGCAGTGGGCCAAGTACCGATCCTTGTGGCACGCCATGCAGGACTGGCGCCAATTTAGAGCAAATCCCCTTGAAGGTGACATATTGTTGCCTGTCGGTGAGATAGGATTTAAACCAGGAATACACTGTACCAGTAAGGCCAATGAGTTCAGAGAGATGTGTGAGAAGAATGGAATGGGAGACTGTATCGAAGGCTGCGGAGAGGTCAAGAAGTATTAGGATGCTGACATGGCCAGAGTCAGCTGCCATGTGAAGGTCATTCGTGATTTTGATGAGGGCAGTTTCTGTGCTATGATGTGTCCTGAAACCAGATTGAAAAGGCTCGTAGAGGTTGTGCTGTAACATGTGATGGTTGAGTTGGGAAGCCACAGCCCTTTCCAATAACTTAGACATGAACGGTAGGTTTGAGATAGGGCGATAATGGTTTAAATCGTCTTGGTTCAGGCCTGGTTTTTTAAGTGTAGGGATCACCACAGCAGTTTTAAATGATGTTGACCAGTGTTGGACCCAAAGTTGGAAGGCATGCCTTAACCAAGGCTGTCGGCATAGGATCCTGTTTGCTGGTTGTGGCCTTTGCTTTTGATACTAGCTCAAGAACTTGAGCTGTGTTGAGCGGGAGAAAGAGGAGAGGCAGTCCTGCGGCGCGAGAGCGGTTGAAGAGTTTGTATCAGACAATGGTTGTGTAGTTGATTGAGATAAGCTGGACAGCTGCAGTTGTTGGTGGATGGTTTCAACCTTTTCCTGGAAATGAACCAGGAATCTAGAGCATAGGCCAGCAGCATCAGAAGGTTGAGGAGGGTCAGGTGGGCAGAGTAGGCGGTTGATAATGGAAAAAAGCTGTCTAGGATGGTGTTGTTGGTTGCCAATGAGTGTAGAGTAGTAGTTATTTTTCACCTTGGATAGAGCATCTTTGTAGCTCTTAACGTGGTTCTTGTAGGCTAGCTGGTGGACAGTAAGGCTAGATTTTTTTATAGTACCTATCCAGCCTCCGCCCTGTAGCCTTCATTGCGCGGAGTTCAGCAGTGAACCAGGGAGCAGGAGAGGAGAATGAGACAGATCGAGTGATGAGGGGGGCAACAGAGTCCAGACTATGTGACAGGGCCAGGTTGTAGTGAGTAACCACGTCATCAACTGTACAGGATGAAGGACAGCTGATAAGATGGCCTGCAAGAGTGTATGATAATTTATGAATGCACACTTGTTTGATGTTTCAATATGCAATGGTCCTTTTCACACACCTCCTGTGTGTGTGTACAGAAACAGAGAACATAACGGCAAGGTGATCAGAAATAGCTAGGTCGATAGTTTGTAGATGGGTTGGGGTTATACCCAAGGAGCATACCAGATCCAGTGTATGACCTTTAGCATGAGTTGGGCCATTGACATCTTGTGAAAAATTAAAACAGTCCAGTAGTGACAAAAATTCTGCAGTGTAAACATTACTGGAATCGACATGGATGTTAAAGTCACCATTTTATTTGACTGTATGCGTTCACGGAGCAAGATTGTTTTAGAAATTAAACTATGAGGCCAATGTAGTACTGTAAAGGTTGATGCCAACATTTTCTCTTAATACTAAATAATAGTTTCTTTCTTGCCACAATTAATGTTGTTGACAAGAAATTATATTGTTTGGTTGAATGATATTATGTGAACTTGCCATACCGTGACTTTTAGTGTACTGTGGGAGATAAATGGGTTTGTGAGTGTGTTTTAAAGCCCTCATATTCTGAAGTACAGAGCAAATAGTTTGAACGATTTATTTATTTATTTATGTTTGGTTTATGTTCAGCAACTTACTCTTTTATTAGGCAAACTTTTTCTGTGGTACAAACACAATCTTTTTTTAAATAGAAACAGTAAATGAAGATGTATCATGTTAAGACATTTATTTGTGTGTGTCAAATTGTATTGGGTTAAAAATAAAAGAAAGACATTTTAGCAATTTTAGCAAATAATTTTTTTTATTGATTCAAAGCGCTAATTAATTTTATTTAAGAAAAATATTATTTTTTGCGTTGTATCAGTCTTACTAAATTAACCCTTGTGCATCCATTTAAAAAAGTTACACATAGCTAAATAGAGGACAAAAATGTCCGTGTCCAAAAACTGTCATAAAAATATTATAGATTTATATTTTTTCCACTTTCACTGACATCATTTTTTTTAACCAGCATCAGCTCTAATCATAATGACCAAACATTCATTAATTTTCAGAATTTAAGCCTTAAAATGCTGGTTTGTTTACATAATGCCACTGTTTTTTTTCATGAAAAAAAAATAAAAATATTAATTATTTTCAATTTACTAAATTCTAAGCAGATTTTTTTTTCTTTGATTATTACAGCTTTGGATATGTCAATGATTAACAACAATATTAATTTTGATGCATTAACATTTTTTATGCAGTCTCAGATTAAAAAAAAAAATTACCACTCGGGTCAAAAAAGGACAAAAATGTCCATGTCAAAAAAGTGTCATAAAAAATTATAGATTCATATTTTTTTCCACTTTCACTGACTGAGATTTTTTACTAGCATCAGCTCTAATCATAATTACCAAACATTCATTTATTTTCAGAATTTTAACCCTTTAAATGCTGGTTTCTTTACATAATGCCACTGTTGATGTTTATACAAATTATAATAATCATCATAATTTTCTACATACTAAATTCTAAGCTGAATTTTTTTTCTTTAAATATTACAGCCTTGGATATGTCAATGATTAACAACAATATTAATTTTGATGCATTAACATTTTTTATGCAGTCTCAGATTTAAAAAAAAATTACCACTCGGGTCCATAAAGGACAAAAATGTCCATGTCAAAAAAGTGTCATAAAAATATTATAGATTCATATTTTTTTCCACTTTCACTGACTGAGATTTTTTACTAGCATCAGCTCTAATCATAATTACCAAACATTCATTTATGTTCAGAATTTTAACCCTTTAAATGCTGGTTTCTTTACATAATGCCACTGTTTATGTTTATACAAATTATAATAATAATCATAATTTTCTACATACTAAATTCTAAGCTGAATTTTTTTCTTTAAATATTACAGCCTTGGATATGTCAATGATTAACAACAATATTAATTTTGATGCATTAACATTTTTTATGCAGTCTCAGATTTTAAAAAAAATTACCACTCGGGTCCATAAAGGACAAAAATGTCCATGTCAAAAAAGTGTCATAAAAATATTATAGATTCATATTTTTTTCCACTTTCACTGACTGAGATTTTTTACTAGCATCAGCTCTAATCATAATTACCAAACATTCATTTATGTTCAGAATTTTAACCCTTTAAACGCTGGTTGCTTTACATAATGCCACTTTTGTTTTTATAAAAAATTATAATAATAATACAAATATTCCATATACTAAATGCTAAGCAGGTTTTTTTTTTCTTTAAATATTACAGCCTTGGATATATCACTTGGATATATCATTAACAACAACATTAATTTTGATGCATTCGTATTTTTATGCAGTATCAGATAAAAAAAAATAAAAAAAACTACCACTCAGGCCCATAAAGGACAAAAATGTCCAAGTCAAATCATTGATTTATTGCTCCTATTATCCTCCAAAGTTTTTACTTTTTTGATAGAATATACCTTATTTTGCTCTAGAAATAAAGCAAAAGTACAAGATCACTTTGAACAAGAACTGAAGTCAACTCTTCATCCTCACTTTCACATGTGTTCACTAGATCCAGAGCTTCCCTTGCTGTGAAACGTCTCATCTTGCAAACAATGAAATGACAAGGCCCTCAAGCATCACATTTTTATAGGTTTGGCTGTGAGAGCACTTGTGTCAACAAAAATCTACCAGACAAAACAATCACCATTTTCTCGAGGTAAAAACATAAAAAATAATCACTTTTGATTTATGCAAGGTGTTGTGGGGCCTCTAAACTTCTACATCAAAATCAAGCTCACCTTTTACCTTTGAATAAAAACAAAAACAAATGAAAAAGTGCAAGCAAGTAATAAGAAATGTGTTTGAATGAAAAAAGTAACTTCAGTAACTTTTTGACCTTTTCAGTTTTCACATGGCAGGGTCTGTGACTCTGCCAAGGGTATGACTCATTTACATGGGGTGGGATTTGTGATTTCCAGTACAATAAAATTTCTTTCTTTCAAAATGTTCACACACACACACACACACACACACACACACACACACACACACACACACACACACACACACACACACACACACACACACACACACACACACACACACACACACACACACACACACACACACACACACCTTTTTTCAGTACAATTTTCAGTACACACATACTAACCACACTCTGACAACCATACCAACACACCCACACAATTATAGCTTCATAATTTATCTAATTGGCTCTATAATATGGATAAGCCGAAAACAGCAGAAAACAACAATAAAGTGATAATTTGCTTTATATGCCAAACCTGAAAAAATGGCACCATCTGATAAAAAATAGTAAAAATTTAAATTTTGAAGCCTTGCCAACAGAATGAAAGCCTGTTAAGAAAGATTGCATCATTTTATAGTTGAATGGCACTGGGATTAAAAATCACAGTTTTAATGGGTTTCAATGGGGACATTTTTGTCCAAAAGGCGCTAAGTGGGTGTATTTTTTTTACCTAGTGCAAAATAAATTTTTTAAAGTAAATGAAGGTGAAATATTAAAATTCCAATAAAAATACACAACTGTGGCAAATTTTATGCAGTTAGCATTAACTAGGGCTGTCACTTTACGTTCGAAAATCGATTGCACAATCGATCGGACCAACCAACAACAAAGTATCGAAACGAAAATAGGGAATCGATTTTAACGGCCTTTTTTTATATATATTTTTTTTTTTTACCAAAAATGCGTTTTAGGTGGACAGATCAGTAGAACATGTAGGATGTTAGAAAATAATAATGTCTTTTCTGTTAACCAAATGCTTTTTAATATTCGCTATTACTTCAAGGCAAGTGAACAAGCGCGCCGTTATTTGTTGCCAGAGCCGTTGCTTAGTGACGTGTGTGTTCAAGTAAGCCAGAAATGTGCAGATTCTGCGCAATACGCTGTATTTAATATATCACGGACTCATAGATGTGTATATCTCTATGAGGAGGACTCACGAGTTGTGTATTTGCGCTGAATCCACACAGATTTGGCTTACACGAACTTCCACAGCAAAGAAAGTGAGTAGCTAAACATAGACGCACGCCTCTTGATTTGACAGCGTTAGCCGCCAAAGTTAATTTTTACCCGCATTTGGCGAGTTGAGGGTGTTAATTTCAATCCCTGAATGTTGCACTCCTGTTTGTCATTGTGCACGAAACTTCACGGCAATAAATCATCAGGAATATTGCTGACTTGTGGGCGCTGCGCGTCTCAAGCACCCTCTTCACGTTCGTCCTAATGCCTGTTAGTTGTCAGTGGATTTGCCTATATTTGGTGTTGAAAATGGAAACGTCTTTAGACACGGAAAATCGATTTTACAATCGATTCAATGAACACTTCGATTTTACAATCGATTCAATGAACACTTATGTCTCAAAAATCGAACAGGATTTTTTCACAAAAGTGACAGCCCTAGCATTAACACAGCCAAAGTTATCAAAAAAAAAAAAAAAACTGAAAAGGACAAAAATGTCCATAAGGATGCACAAGGGTTAAGCCTTGATGTTGATATTGTCTCCACTCTGCCTAGGGTGCTTCCAAATCTTTGGAGATTAATACACGGACTAATAGAGAACAACTAATAAATGCACAGTGAATAACAATGGCTTTTTTCTTTTTTTTAGGCAAAGGAACGGGCTGGCGCAATTAAAAGATCAAAGAGGACTGAAATCATTGAACAACTAATTAAATTGCGTCAGAGCAACCCAGAAATACCTGTGCACTCTAACCTGACCTTCACTCAGATAGTGAAGGAGTGCACAGGATGAGGGTTTGTTACACCCAGTAGCAGAAACCACAAAATATTGCAGCCAGTGCCAAATATTAGGAAAAGAGTTAATAAAACAGAAAAACAAAACACAATCGATAAAAAGGAGACTCAAACTGTTGGAGGAGCTGCAGGCCACCCGTAAAGAACACCAACGAGTGGTCTGCAAAGAAAAAACACCCACTCCCTTTTATGGTATGTATAAATTACACATGACCTTATCTTACTTTATTTATTTATTTAACTTACCTTGCTGTTCTCATATTGTTTTTACAGAAAGAGTTCTTCAAACGTGGTACGATTGTATTTCAACAGAAAAAAAGCAGCAAGACAATTCAAAACAAAAAGTTACGCATGTAAAAAATGTCCTACTCTACATTGCTGCCCCCAACACCCCTTCAATAAACCTCAAATGCCTATGGAACCACAGCAAAATTAAAGAGTATCTATGTGTTAGAATCGAAATGAAATGGTCCAAACGAGAAGTGCCCCAAATCTTGGTCTTTATTATGAATAAACAAGTCAGACACCAAGGCTGGAGGGAGATAGAAAGCTCAGCTCTTAATGTCTAGATCAGGGGTTCCCAACCTTTTTTGTGCCAGGGACCAGCATATTCATAAAAAAAATTCCAGGGACCAGTTGTCAATTTTAATGCCTCAATTTTAAGATGCATCGTTTGGATTCGGAACATATCACGGTGTAAAACAGTAACAGCCTATCATTTATTTGCATATAATGAACTAGGTGGCAACAAAGGCTACTTGTATACCAATCTTTTTAAACTTTCAGACCGGTTCACAAAATGTTTCCCTTTTCTCCCATACAATTAGGCCTACTTCAAAAGTAACTCACACAGCACTCACTCACTAGCAGGTGGCAGTAATGGCAAATTGTATTAAAATACCAGTCCATTTCACCTGTCAAATCTCTCCAGAACCACTAAAGACAATCACTTCAACAGGTGACAAAAAAAGGCTAATTGTATGAAAATAAGAGCCAATTTCAACAATCAGACAGTTTCAGAATACAATAGCAAGCACACAGTGATTTCAGCCAATAATTTTTTTAAAGTATAAAATTAGAGATTAAGCTTTAACCCATTTGGGGTCTGAGGTGTTTTCGGACCTCAGGTGTTTTTTAAATGGTAAAAAACATACCATTTGCCAACATATAAATTTGCTGTATTCAGCACAAACTCTACTACAATAATATGTGAGCAAAATGGATGTACATGTTTGCATTTTATAAAAATAAAAAAAAATATGCGTGGTTAGTACGTTTTGGGAAAAGAAATGTCACCGCAATAAGGCCATTTAACACATACTGAATAGTTGTCCACAATACTTTTGAGTTACTATTCTTGTAGGCTAGAACTTTTACTTCAAAATGAAGTGACAATCATTCTGACCACTCTTTCAGAAACATCAATATAACGATTTGAATTTCTTACATCAGTTTTTGGGTCAGCAGTGCTGTATGCGTGGGAGTGTTAATGCCCATGAATATTAATGTGATTTACACCTGGGAAGACTAAAGACACTCCCCCAATGTGCTAATGACCCATCAAGGTGCTGTGAGGCAGCCTGAACTAAGAATGATTCACTGATGAATAAAAAGTTAAAAAGAACAGCATTTATTCAAAATAGAAATCTTTCCTAAGAACATAAAGACTGAAAGTCATTCATATCACTTAACACTTCCTTTAAAAAAAAAAAAAAAACATAGCACAACTGTTTCCAACATTGATTTAAAAAAAATTATATCAGAATGATTTCTGAAGGCTGATGGTGACAATGTAAACACAATTAGGCTACATTACATCTGTAAAATATTACATCTATGCACTTACTCAGTATGATTCTCGATCGCACTGAGCACTGCAGCCACATTCCTAAAAAACAAAAGCAAAAAACTGTTAGCACATTATCCATAGTAAACTGATGGACAATTACGATTATAGATGCACAATGTATCTGTTGATGGACGGAGAAACATCTATTGATGGGTAGACCGCGTCACCACGAGTATCTGTTTATGGCCCATATAGACCGCACGCATTTCTGATACGCTCTTAAATAAGAGATCTAGAGCTAAAATGTTTTGTTTTTGAACTCAAGCTGAGCGCTCGTGTCCGTTGCTATCAGTGTCATGGATACAGTCTCTTGTGGTGGCGCGTGCGCAGTCTTCACTCGCTCTTAGGACGCGCTCTTCAATCTATCACCGTTGCGGACACTATTCATTCCGATGAAATCACAAAATAAAATGCACACAAACGTGTGTCCTATATATGTGTGTGCTTGATATACTGATGAACATATTCGGTTATGAAGAGAGAAAAAAAAATATGCCGAGGGCGGATTCGAACCCGGAACCTCTGACACGCTTGGCAAACGATCTGCCACTAGACCACAGAACTACTCAAACAAAACTTACGGATCGATATAAAACGCGCGGGCGCGTTTCCCGACCCCAGGGGGTTAACCTTTAACAAAAAATACCAGACCAGACCAATGAGAACAAAACTATTTTAATGTGAGCATGAACTGCTTATTGATATTACTATATTTGTAGCTGTGCACAAGACAAGCTGTTCTTCCTGGGCATCCATAAAAAACATAGGCTATATGCATCCAAAACAATGCACACAAATTCCAGGATACAATAAAAAGAAATTTAAAAAGGTCTGCTTCACAAATATGAACGAAAACCAGCTTATGTTTACTGATGTTGAGGATATCAAAACTTGCCGCTGAGCGTCCAACTCACATTTCTTTCTTTCGAAAAACTCCTCCATTTTGTCTTTGAGAGTTGGGTGTTTGGTGGTTAAGTGCCGCTGAAGTTTTGACAGCTTCATTGCTCCATTGCAGAGTTTTTCACCACAAATAACACATAACAGATTTGGCGCCACGGAATTGCCTGTTGTCATAAATCCATACCTAATGTATGAGGTATCGTATGTACGATCACGATCTCTCTCTCGCTATTTTCGAGTTGGTCATCGCCTTTCCTTTTACCGGAACTGTCCGCACTGAAATTAGCCATTGAAGTTTGCTGAGGCCCGTTCATCTCTCCACATACTTCTGTCACTTCAGGTGCACCACGCTTTTTGCAGTCCGTTCAGATACGACTAGTGCTGCCACGATTAGTAGACTTAGTCGACGTAATCGACCATGCAAATTCGTCGACGGCAATTTTTTTTAGTCGACGTGTCGTTTTACTGTTGACCGCATATTTATTTTTGGTCTCCCGTATCAAACGGCTCACTGTAATTCACCTCCACACACACCAGTCTGTGCGCGCTCAGCCATCCTCTTCCTCCCCCCTCCCCCGCCTTCACTGCTTTGATATGAAAAATTGCGGAGGCAGGTGATGGTGCTTTCACACTGGGCTGGGCTCGTTTGCTGCGGTCCGAGCCCGAGCGCGTTTGTTCCTGGCGCCCCCGCAGCGTTGGTCTGGTTTCAGACTCAACTTAATTCTACCGAACCCTGGTGTGTTTGCGTGCATCTTACGCCATCGCAAACGTGCACGGCGCATGATAGAAAACAGAACGCGGGTCTATATATATATATATATTTTTATTACTTTTTTTAATTAAATTTGTGCTATTATGCAGAGCCGAGTGAACAACACAGATGCGTATGTCGCTTAAGGTGGCCTTCTGCTGCTTGCAAACGGACTCTTTTGAGGAGACTCTTTTCCAAATTTGGTGCCCTGATTCCACGTGCGCGTGAATACACTGCAGATTCGCTCTCGCTCGTATCCAAGGTAAATCATCAAAACTATCATCCCTTACAAGTGTTTTATTTAACTAAATACATAATCAGCTAAAACGCGCACCCGAGTCCGTGTTGCTTTCACATTCACGCGAACCGCGGCACGGGCCCGGCATGCACGCAAGTGTAAACACAAGCTGCATATCTGCGTGCCTGCCTGCTTCAGCGCGATTCATTATAAGGCAGAGCTAAGCGTAGTAGGCTAGCCCAGACTATTTCAATTCAATTCCAATTTATTTAAATTCAATTCCAATTTATTTGTATAGCACTTTTCACAACACATATTGTTTCAAAGCAGCTTTACCTAAAACGCATGCATTGCATCTACTGTAGCCTACAATTCAGAGTGATGATATCAGTTATGCATTTCAGAAATATACATATAAAAATGTACAATAAGCTAATGTATTAATTTAACCCTCAGAGACCTAAGGGTATTTTTAAAAAAAAGCTTGTAAAACATCAACCCTTTTGTGCACAGACAATTGACACACCTCTTTTTTTTTAGGACAAATTGAACTTTCAGCATATTTGTGTTACATTGATGTCACCTGAATGTAAAATAAGTTATGGGACCACAAAGACAAATGAAAAAATAAATCAGAAATTGAATCACTCAAATATTTATTGAAATCACACACAAATAAATAAAAGCTACCGTATTTTCCGCACTATAAGGCGCACCGGATTATAAGGCGCACCTTCAGTAAATGACCTATTTTAGAAAATTCATATATGGGTCAATATCACCTTAGAGTGCCTTTCAACCCTCACAATACTCAATACTTTAATTTACCATTCGCTTTATGTCATGTCATAATAGTAGACACTCAAATACTATAATAAATATATTATCTGAGCTCCCACAATTTTTTTTTTTTAATTATGGGCCATTTTTTAGAGCATAAAGCATAGATATGTCCACCCTGTCGTGGACATATAAATTACTGTTAAATATGTTTTCATTGCATTATTAAGATACAAATTATACTTTCTGAAAGGTATGATGTCCTTTTCCTAAACAGGGTTATTTGTTTGCTTTCAAATTATAAATACAAAAAAGATTTTATGTAAACCATGTGTTTTTAAAGAAACTCATACAATTCGCACATGTATTTTTTCTTATTTGGAGAAATATTTGATTATTTGGATGCAGTTTTTTGTTTGCATGTTATTGCAAACCCCACACCTAGCACAATGGATTATATAGGTATGATTAAATAATTATTTTAAATATTATTTAAAAATACCAATATGACAGGGTGGACGAGCCCACGACAGGGGGGACGAGCACACGACGGAGTGGACACAAAGCAGTTTTGCTTTCAACTCTTTAATTTCTTTAATAATTTTCTTCTTTCTCGAATCCTTTTTCTTTGAATGTGTTGCCTAGAATAGATAAATTACTGTTAGGTTTTTAGGCCAACCACTAAAATGCACTTTCTGCCGCATGTAGAGGCATGTCCTGAGAACAGCAATGATTTTTTTTATTTTTTTTTATATAACAAAATATTATCTTGTTATATTATATTATATGTTTCCATAAAATGTAATATAAGTTCTATAATTTGCAATATTAACTACAAATTAATGCTATGATCACCCTGTCATGTGTATGTCCACCCTATGGAGTCTAAGTGGCCGACAGGGTGGACATTTTGAGCTTCAATTAGCATATTAGCTTACAACAAACTGTGACTAGGTAAATAGTTAGTCTGGTAGTTGAAGAGAATTTGGTATATTAAAACGTACATATTTGGAAATTATTGTATTTAAATCACTTCCAGTATATTTTGTGCCGACAGGGTGGACATGTTAAGCTTTGGCAAAACAAGTAAGTAAACTCATATGAAGAAAATTTGTTAGTTGTAAAATCAGCAGCTACTCACCTCAGCAGTTGAATTTAAGGCTTTTAAGTGCGTCTTATAGTGCGGAAAATACGGTAATCAAATTTCCTCTGGAAAACAGTTTGTTCATGTCTTTGGAGTCCTGGAGCACAGGAATAAACATTATAACTTGTACAGAACCAAAAATATTAAAATACATTTTTCCAAAAGAAGTCCAGGCGTTTTGGGCCTCATGAAATTCACTGGTGCCAAGCCTCAAAACAGTTCCAATCAGCAATCACACAGAGGGCCACATCACAGGCTTTGCATTTCTATTTTATTTATTTTATTTATTATATACTTTTATACTACATTTATACTACTATAATACTTTTTTACAGTAAATAAATAAATGGCACTTCAGCTGGGTCTATCCTGGTAATCTAGTTCCTCATCTGTCAAAAAGCTCTGTTCTCCTGAAAATCCATCATCCTGCATGGCATCAAAAAGGGCCATTTCTCTGTGTTTCTCTGTGAAACGCGTCTCCGTGCGTCTCTCTCTCTCCACTATATCAGAGCTTGGTTCGTGCGTAATGACGCACACCAATGTTTACGACGGATCAGCCTGTAATTGGTCAAAAACCATCACGTGAAAACATCACGTGATATCCAAGATGGCAGCAACCATCAAGCTAGCGGCAAAAATGACGGAATATTTATAAATTATGGACTTCAAGTGTATCATAGTTTGATATAAACGTTTGGATTTATTGCTGAAAAACTCCGAAAGGATGCACAAGTTCCAGGCTGGATAGAAAACCTTCTGTAAAGGCTAGAAAGACACCAAAGACACCCCCGTGATGGCTAGCTCGATTTCTGCTGGAAAAAAAACGGTAAGAAAATCGATAAATCTGTCATCGAATAATATAAATATTTATCGGAGGTGATGTGTGGCGTCGTCGACGATGCCGTTGGTCTCTTGAGGGTTAAGGCAGAACAAAGAGCTAATTTAAGTAATGAATACATCCACGTTTGTTAATAGAGGATTCGATTAGGACTCTGACATGGTATAGCCTAATGGAAATGCAGATACTTATGCTTAGATTGTTAATACATAATGTTTTTCAACAGGTGACATTTTATAATTTGGCCCTTCAGTTGAGTTCAAAATAAAATGGACACAACGAAATGACAAACAATGTTTTTTTTTGTTTTTTTTAAAATGGTCGTTTAGAATAGTCGACTAATCAAAAAATTAGTCGAAAGATTAGTCGTTAGAAAATTAGACGTTAGTGGCAGCACTAGATACTAGATTTATTTTAATATATTTATTGTTTATGTTTTGGATTAAATAACATGACATTTTAAAAAGCATTTAAAAAAGACAATTATTATTATTATAAAAAAATAGAAAAAACATTATTCTAGGAATATTTCAAGGCCCGGTACTAACGGGTCCACGGACCGGCACCGGTCCAGGGACCGGGGTTGGGAATCCCTGGTCTAGATTACAATATATACTGAAAGTTTAAGAGGAGTAATCCAGATCTCACCAATAGAACCAGACATTAGATCATGGAATATCAAATGGACTTTATATAACAGCTTCTTTATATGGGCCGTATCCGCCTAGAATCTCTTTCAGACCCTGGGGTTCCTGGAAGGCTTTTAATACATATTGTATAGGAAACGAACAGAAAGAGTGCCAGAAGCAGAAGACCTGAGGGATTGAGTACGCTAACAACTAAAGAAAACTAATTGCCTCTGATTCCGGCTCCACGTCTATTCTCATTCTCTTGGATCTCAGTTCAGCCTTTGATACTATTGACCATGCCCTATTACTCAATCGCCTCAAACATGTTTTTGATTTATCCGAGAGGTTCAAGTTCTATTTCACTGACCGCAGTCAATTTGTTTTTATGGGTGGTTATAGGTCCAAAGTTGGTTCTGTTCATACGGGTGTTCCACAAGGATCAGTCTTGGGTCCTTTGCTCTTTAATATGTACATCTATCCACTTGGTCAATTACTACATTCTCTCCACCTTAACTATCACTGTTATGCTGACGATACACAGATTTACATACATACTAGACCGGGTCAGCAAGTGAATGTTGGGCATCTTTCTAACTGTATTGCTGAGATAAAGACTTGGATGTCCAATAATTTTCTGTCACTAAACGGCTCAAAAACAGAAGTCATGCTCCTTGGGTCAGCTGCGAAAGGTTGGGTCCCCTACTCTATCTGTTAATGGCGTTGCATTGGAGTTTAAGAACAAATTTAAAAATTTGGGTGTCATATTTGACGCCACACTGTCATTTGAGCCTTTTATCCAGAATACAGTTAAAACATAATTTTATCACCTCAGAAATATAGCCCGGCTACGTCCCATTGTCCTTCTCGGTAGCTGAGAAGTTGATAAACTCTTTAGTCTTTTCGCGCATTGACTACTGCAATGGTATCTAAATCATCATTGGATAAATTGCAATATCTTAAATTCAGCTGCTAGAGTACTGTCTGGGGTCCAGGCCAGGGACCATACAACCCCGGTCTTGGAGTGCCTGCACTGGCTGCCTTTATTGATTTTAAAATCCTTATGCTGGCCTATAAATCTCTGCACAATCTGGCACCTCGCAGAGTGGTCTTTTGGTTGTTCCGAAGACACGGCTTCGTGGGGTGGGGTGACCGAGCATTTTCTGTCTATGCTCCTAAGCTCTGGAATTCTCTTCCGGCCGACATTAGGGAAGCAAAAACTTTAGTGACTTTTAAATCTCTTCTTAAAAAATTTTATTTTAGGATTGCTTTTACATGATCATAATGTTATGTGTTTATTGTTGTATTTACATTGTTTTACTCCTCTGCTGTTATGTCGGTCTGTAAAGCACTTTGAGAAAGTTACTTTTAAAGGCGCTATACAAAATAAATATATTATTATTATTACATGAAGAAGTTCACTGAGATACGAAGGTGCTAGATTATGTAAGGCCTTGTATGTAAAAAGTAGGATTTTTAATTGAATATGAGATTTAATTGGAAGCCAATGAAGATGCCCCAAAACCGGAGTAATATGCTTGCTCAGTGATGTTCGTGTAATGATCCGAGCCGCTGAGTTCTGAACCATCTGGAGTTTATGAATAATTTTCTGTGAAACGCCACTAAGCAGAGAGTTACAATAGTCAATTCGAGAAGTCACTAATGCATGCACGAGGACCGCAGTACCACTAGCAGATAAGGATGGTCGAAGACGATTAATACTTTGCAAATAATAGTATGCGGACCGTGTGATATTATTTACGTGAGCCTCGAAAGACAAAGTACTGTCTAAAATGACACCCAGACTCTTGACCTGAGAAGAAGGAAAAATAACAGAGTTGTTGTCAATATAAAGTTACAATATGTAATAATTTTGCATTAAAATACCCCCAAATCTCAAGGCCAGTGTTATATATCTTGTTAAGTTGATTACTTACAATATCCCAAATGTTTCCAACTATTTTTAAATCGTGAGAAAATTGCGATTTTAACCAAGGAAACGGGGCGTTAGAGCAGGGGTGAGCTGGGAGTCGCCAGTCAATTGCGTCATATCCGTGTTACCCTCGTACTGCGTGGAGTCCTGGACAGATGCGGAAGTTGTAGTTGTAGCGTCTGTTATGGAACAAATTTATTCTTTACCGATTGGTGGGTACAATGTACAAATGATGTGGGTATGTTCGAATGTACTTTTACAACAATTGTTTAGAACACGTAAAACTGCGACGCGTTATCATAACAATGAATTCGACATATAGGCTACAGTAACATCTATGATAACCAATATAGTATTAAACCTTAATTTTCTTGCGGTTAATTCATTTTAATCAAATAAAAATGTGATGAGGTTCAAGAGTCAGGAAGGAAGAAGACAGTGATAGGCACAACGCGCATTCACCGTGGCAACTGCGACGGCACAAAACAGTTCAAAAATGAGAGCTCAGATACACCAATATTCTTTCTCTGCGTCCAATTTTCTCTCCATTCTCTCTCCCTCGTTTCAACGTGGCTTATAAGCGGTCTCTCCACGCTGATCACTGCAATAAGACACAGGTGTTCGTCATTTGCACTTGACCTACTTGCGTCCCCGCTCGTCTCGTTTCTCTCTCCCATTACAGACCGCGCTGAACCACGCCCCCCTCGCCACAAAAAGTATGCCATTAAACGCAACATTTATAAAAATAGAACTTTACCTCATCCATGAACATGATTTTTCGATTCCCGTTTGACTGATTTACATCCACGGTGGAATTAAAACGACAGTTCCCATCATTCCACGTTCCTTCACATCGTCATCAAGCAACGCCGTTGTTGTTGTTTGGAATGTAGCGCCCTCTAGCGGCAAAACAACCTCGCATATTGTACCTTTAAGTTTAAAACTTCCACAATTACGCAATTTTGATTTAGTGCCTACTAATAAAATTTCAGTTTTCGCACTATTAACCTTGAGAAAATTCTGTGTGAACCATGATTTGATTTCAGAAAGACAAAGCACAAGAGAGGACGGTTGTAATACTGAAAAAAATTTCATTTTTTACGCTGACGACACCCAGCTTTATACATATCGTCAAAGCCTACTTTGACGATATGTAAAGCTGGGTGTCGTCAGCGTAGCAATGAAAATATATATTTGCGGAAAATCTGTCCTAGTGGTAATAAATATATAATGATCAGTAGAGGACCTAGGACTGATCCTTGAGCTACACCACTGGTTATCTGAGATATCCGTGATTTAAATGTCTTAGGCCTTGTCCACACGGACACAGGTATTTTTATAACCAGAGTTTTTTCCTCCAGCGTTTAAAAAAAAAATCCCGTCCACACATGCTCGGTCTTCGTCTACATGAAAACACAAAAACACACTATCAAGCGCGGTCAAGAGCATCCCACACCAGGAGGCAGCGATATCAGATATCGATCAGAAGCCTAACAAAAAGTTATTACCGGTTCCAGTAGGCGCAAATCTGACGTCAAACACAGCGGATAACGGCGCACACTATGACGTCGCAAGGCAAAACCCCCGGTTTCACTGTCTACACGACAACACTGTAACTGGCGTTTCTGAAAATTTTGTGAAAACGATCTGAAAACATCTTGAAACTTTTAGTTTTATTAATGGGGGTAATCTTTGAAGGATGAACAAATAATGTTTTGGTCATTACATTAAAAATAACATTTAAATATGATAATATTTGAGTTTTGAAGTGCTGGAAAAAGATGTGTGATCTACTTGAAAGCGTTTTTCTATTTCTGCCAAACTTCCATGGTTACAAGTTAGTGTTACTACATTAAATCCATGGTGAATGCTGATCTGTGGACTTAAAACCTATAACTAGTTCATTCATGGAACAATATTTCTCCTGGTTTCCACGTCAGCGCTGTTTGATCCGTTAATAACAGAGAAATATTAATGCTTCTCATTAGATCTCGCAGTGATGTTATTACTTCAGTGGCGAATTGAAATGCTTAGTTTACTGGCTCTCTCAGCGCTGTAGTAACAGTGTCGCTTGATCACGATCGGCTCGCGCTGCGCTGATGTTGATGGTCCGAACTGATAAACGGTCCGTGAAGGACAAAATAACGAGTAGCGCAGTTTTGTTCCACTTTCATTACGTTTGCCATTTGATTTTGCGCAACCAGCGCGGATTTTGGTCGGCAGGAAAAATAGTCAACCGAATCGTTCGGTTTTTTAG
The DNA here is from genome assembly GCA_036326025.1 of Chrosomus eos. Taxonomy (NCBI): domain Eukaryota; kingdom Metazoa; phylum Chordata; class Actinopteri; order Cypriniformes; family Leuciscidae; genus Chrosomus; species Chrosomus eos. Next base: position 81,747 of record JAZAVI010000416.1, on the reverse strand, counting down.
TGCGTACCGAACCGAAAGCCTCCGAATACGTGTACCGTTACACCCCTATATCCTAGACGTTCCCATTCAGTCAGTCATCTTCAACGTTATGTCGATACTGACGTATTGGGGTCCTATGTCATAGTCATAGTCATCTTCATTTATATAGCGCTTTTAACAATGTAGATTGTTTCAAAGCAGCTTTACAGAGATAAACATATAATTTAAGGTAACAGAGAATGGTTTGGTTTTATAGCGGTTCTTGAATAATGTTATTTTCCAGCTAATGTTAGTTTTGATTGATTCACTTCCGTCGAACTGACTAAGCTAAGACGACGCCGTTCTCTCTAAACAGACTTTAAACTGAACCTGTGATAAGCGCTGATGGCGTTCACATGCGCATTAAGAATTGATTCTATAGTTATGTGTGTTTGAATATATGTGCGAAGGTTTGTAATTCGCTACAAGCCATGCCTAAACAAACTACTTGTCTTGCCTATACATTTTGATGCAGAATTTTATTTTATTTTATCATTTCGGGTATTTCCACAAACCGGAATTTCCACAGCGCTTTATCTGTAGAGTGGAATAGGGATCCTCCATAGGGAGAGGCTAGTTGGCACTTCAGCACTGCGTTGTCATCGGGTCCAGGCGAAGGTCCTGTGTGTGTGTGTGTGTGTGTGTGTGTGTGTGTGTGTGTGTGTGTGTGTGTGTGTGTGTGTGTGTGTGTGTGTGTGTGTGTGTGTGTGTGTGTGTCCAGGCGAAGGTCCTTCGTCAGATCTGGAAACGGCCTGGATCCAGCAGGCTGCAGGAAAACCTTAAACAAAGACACTAAATTAGCGTAGATGCCGTTCTTCTTATGATATAACGAGTACATCAGGATTTAAGGAAGTGTTCCCAGTTCCGGCTGACCTAATCTATGCAGCCTAACATTTAAAGGTGAACTAAGTAACTTTTTTACCTTAACCGAATAGCTTTGTAGTCATTGTAATGTTTATATTACTGATTTCGTGCTGAATGGTGGTCGTCTCGCACCCCCCTGGTGCCTATGAGCCGCAAAACCACCCTTGCAACTTTGGGCCGCCGGCCTCAGTGTTAGGAAGTATCGTGTATCGATATCAGGTCTCGCGAGATAACGAATTGCTTTACGGCACTGCACGCGTACACGCCCCCATCCATCCAGTATCCGGCTAGCAATAAGAAAAAGGTAACGCTTGATATTGAGTTCTTCAAGTTTTCGTAATGGCTGATGTAAAAAAGAAGAAGAAAGCTCGGAAATCTTTGTCAGATGAACAAAGAAAGAGGAAACGGGAGTCTGACCGAGCGAGAAGTCAGACTAGAGTTAATATTGGACCGGCATTTTCAGAATGGAGAGAACTGAAAGAAAGCGAAGCCTGCAAAACCGATGCTGACCTGGCCTTCTTGCTGTTGCACTTGTAAGTATATTTATAATAAACTGTGTTTAATGTTTGTATTTCTTGTAATTGTGACCTCAGGATGTTTGCTATTGTCGGTTTAGGTTTTTATTATGGTCGCTGTGTTACGGGCTTACTAGTACGCTAGATAATGTAACTGAGATGTTAGCATTTTCATTAGTAAACAAACGTGATTGTTTTCTGTAGTGTTTTGTCCGTTCCTCTATCAGTTTTTATTTGTGTTACTCAGATCGCCTATAAATCGATATGTAATTATACAAATTATGCTTTAGTTTAGCTTGTCGTCTGCCTCAGAATTAGTAACGTTATATGTTACCGTGCTGACTTGACATATAATACATAAACCGACACGAGAGCTGCTAGCTAATAATGAAACTTTGTATATTGATTTACCCACATAAACACAAACAGAACTGTATGTAAACGAGAAATTTCATTGCAACTTCACAACTCCATCTGTGCTAGTTTGACCTTGTGTATAAATGACGTTGATAAAAGATTAATGTTAGAATTATTAATTCTCCTTCAGCATACAATATTAAAGTCTGCATACAATAGACTGGATGGGCCAACATAATAGCCACGTATGCACATTCTTTGGTATAGATGTAAGTTAAACATCTGGGATCCATTAGTAGAGGAGAGAGCAGCTCGCCCCCTCCTCTCTATATTTTCTGTTCGTCTGTCTCTATAGAATGTGTATTAGAGCAGCTCGCCCCCTCCTCTCTATATTTTCTGTTCGTCTGTCTCTATAGAATGTGTATTAGAAAAGTTGTCTGGACCACAAGGCAAAGCTGGTCCTAGCAGGATGTTTTTACCATATAAGGACGATGTTATATAAAGTCCATATGATATCCATGAGGTAATGTTTGGTTCTATTGGTCAAACTTGTATTACTCCCCTTAAGACTTTCAGTATATAATGTATGGACTAGACAAAGGAGAATGAGAATCCTATCTCCCTCTAGCGCTGGAGTTGTGACTTGTTTATTCATCATCTACATAATAAAGACCATACTTTTGGGCACTTCTGTTTCGGGACCATTTTATTCGTAACCTTACAGTTTGGTGGCTCGTCCTGGATTTCTCCAGACAGGTAAGAATTGTTTTTTTTTTATTATAAAAGAGAAAGGTTGATTCTTCCTGTCTGCTGAGAAAACAGATTTATAAGTGCCGTGTTACTGTTATTTGTTGTGTCGTCCGTCGTATTAAATTATACGGGACGTTGTGGAAGTCGTCCGTCGTGTTAAACAACACGGGACGTTATCTGTCCGTCGTGTTAAACAACACGGGACGTTATCTGTCCGTCGTGTCGAAGGATGCGGGACGTTGTCCGTCGTGTCGAAGGATGCGGGACGTTTCCTCGTGTTTATAAAATACGGGAAGAACGAAAGAAAAATTGATCACTTTTCTTCGTTTGGAAATATATTTCCTGAGACAATTGTTTTTTTCTCTTGCAAAGTCTATTTCGATTTAATTTGGTCTTAGATTGTGGATGAATAAGTCACAATTTTTTATTTTTTTTCCCCCCTTTCTTTCCCTTTCTCTTTGCTCTTTTTGGCCAATGTACTAACACAATTAATTTGACCTTGTATACTTTTCTTTGTCTTCTGTTTGGCCATACTGAATTTTGTTTAATTTACATTGAGGAGACATATTTGTGTGTTTACAATGGGTAATAAAATTAGTCCGCCGTTTGTGAATGAATCGCCGAAAGATTTTATGATTAGAAATAATCAAGCATTTTTTGCTGAGCCATATTTGTCAAATTTAGCTGGCTGGTCGACTGGCAAAACGCAATTAGATCCGTTTCCTCGTGACGGCTCATTTAAAGATAAAGATATGCGTGAGGCAAAAGACATGATTTTTGGAAATTGGGGTGATCCCGATTGGGATTATTCGTATATGAAACAATCTTATAAAGTCTGGAAAGACATGCAGGGCTATTGGAATAAAGGCCCAGAAAAAATTGAGAATTTGGACAAGACGATTGTCCCAAAAGCTGAATTGGCTGTAGGTGAGCGAGCAGTGTTTCCTGCCTTTTCCTCTGCAGCTCAGACAGACAAAAAGGCTCTGCTGGAGCAGGAAAATGAGCACACACTCTGTGAATCAAACGGCTGCCTCACAGACTGTGACAGGGAATCCCCCCTCCCCTCCAAAATACGAGTGCATTCCCACCGAAACTAGAAAGAAAAACAGGCTGTACCCTGATCTCACTACTTTATGTCCATTTGTTAAAACGACAGATGGATTTAAAGTTCATCCGTTACAAATTTCTGAGGTAATGGCAATTTGCAAAGAATTGCCAGACCCCGCTCGGTCACCACACCAGTATGTGTCGGTACTGAAAAGGTTAACGGCATACAGCCAACTTACTGGTCGTGATTATCGCTTTATTCTGACTAAAACATTGCCTGCTGAAATTACTGAGGAAGAATTAATTGATGAGGTTGATCTGTTACACCCTTCAAATGACGCTCCACCCGCTCGCATTATTGTGTTGAAAGATTCAGAACCGATCGATTTGTCAGACCCCACTAGTGAAGAGCGCGTTTCTGATTATGGGGACTCTAACATTAAGTCTGACTGGATTTGGGGCAGTGCACATAGACTCAAACATTTTTTTAAACAACTGACGGCATTTTTAGTGAAACTGTCTTCTGCTGGACAAGATATTTCCCATGCAGCAAACACAAAACAAAAGGTTGGCGAAAGTCCGGTTGAGTTTTTTAATCGATTTCGACATGCTTGGATTAATGAATCCGCGATTCCTGTTGATGAGGATAATTGTTTGCTGTTTGTGAACACGTTTTTGAATAACATGCACAGTGAGACTGCACAAATGATTCGAATCACCACTAGCAATATTAGCAACATTTCTGTGGATGACCTGGGCAGACGCTTGCGTGAACTCTCGTCTGCTGGAGCTTTTGACACCTCTAAAGGAAGAATTCCCGCAATGTTTCAAGTTAATTCGAATGTCCAAAATCGTCCAGCAAACAATGACAGACGGGACATAAAATGTTTTTTCTGTGGAGGTCGAGGTCATACTCAGCGCTATTGCAAGACAAAACGGTCTGAGAGATTTCAGCAACCTAATGAGAAACAGATGTTCAGGCGCTCTGATGGCTTCAGACCAAAGCCCCCTCCTTTTCTCTCTCCCTCGGAGAAGCAGAGGCCTGCTTATCCAACAGAGTGGAGGAAACAATGACGGTGTCAGAGCGATGCTGAGCTTTCTGATAATTATACACTAATTTCACTGAGTTATCCGAACAAATCAAATGTCTTGCCTTTTATTGAATTGAATGTTGACCACAAACCATATGCATTTCTCGTTGACAGTGGAGCTACAAGGTCATCGTTGTCCTCTAATGTGTATGATGGTCCTGTCACTGGTAAGAAACTTAACTCAGTAGGCATAGACAATGTTCTAGTGGTTTGTAATTTGACACCGACTTTACCGGTCACTTCTAATGATGTACCATCATTGTTCAAAATGCATGATTTTGCAATAATACCTGATTCTCCATTCTGCTTGTTGGGCAGAGATTTGATGCATAAGCTCGGCGTAAAGCTTGAATTTGACTCTGACTCTTTGCAACTTCTGTTTCCTGCAGCTTTCTCCCTTACAACCGACACAGGAAGTGCATTCGTCGAGGCTGTGTCTGCAACTGAGCTCGGACAGGAAGTAGCTGAAGTAAACCCCAAATTGTGGGCGGAACATAAGGATGACGTAGGACTCCTTGATATCCAACCCTATGTAGCCAATTTGACAACGAATAGGCCTGTGTTTCAGAAACAGTATCCGCTCTCAAAGGAAAAAGAGGAGGGAATTAAGCCTCTTATTTCTCAGTTTCTGGCTCAAGGCATTCTGGTCCGAACTCATTCACCTTACAACACACCAATCAATCCAATTAAGAAAGCGAACGGGTCTTGGCGGTTAACGCAAGACCTGAGGAAAATTAATGCTTTGATAAAGCCACTTGCTCCTATTGTGCCAGATGTACAAACTATTCTTAATTCTATCCCTTTAGAGCATGCATTTTATTCTGTTATTGATTTATGCTCCGCCTTCTTTAGTGTGCCTGTTCATGAGCTGACGCAGCCACTTTTTGCTTTCTGTTTTCAGAATTGCCAGTTTACATGGACTAGGCTCCCTCAAGGGTTTAGCGATTCGCCGGCTGTCTTCTCTGCTGTCGTACATGAAACTCTGAAGGATGTCAGTCTCCCTCCTGACACCTGCCTCCTTCAGTACGCTGATGATATACTCATCACTGGTGCCTCTGAAGACCTGTGTGCTGCTGCCACTATCATTGTCTGCAACGTTTTAGCAGAGGCTGGTTTCAAAGCATCTAAAGAGAAACTTCAGTGGGTGCAGAGAAAAGTCAACTACCTCGGCCATGAACTGTCACAAGGCCAAGTTCGCCTGTCTGCGGACAGAGTCAAAGCCATCGCTTCGGTCAAACATCCTTCAACACGGAAGCAAATGAAAAGCTTTCTGGGACTGGTCAATTACTGTCGACTGTGGGTGCCGAACTGTTCAATGTATGACAAAATCCTGCGTGAAGCTACGCTGGGTGATACAGAGGACATTACATGGACAAGTGAAATGGACCAAGCGTTCAGACATTTGAAATCCTCTCTTTTAAGGCCTCCCGCCCTTGGCCTCCCTTCGTACATCCGAGATTTTCATTTGTACGTACATGAGCGTGGAGGGACAGCCGCGGGGATCCTAGCCCAAGAGCACGGGGGTACTTTTCGTCCAATAGCCTATTTGTCTAAGACAGTGGCTCGGGGACTCCCGGCCTGTTTACGTGCGGTGGCTGCTACAGCAATCATGGTACAGGATGCTGAAAAGGTTGTTTTATCACATCCACTTATAGTTCACACTAGTCACCAAGTTGGCGCAATTATGCATAACATTTCTACGCAACACATGACTGCTCAACGCCGTTCAGGCTATGAGGCTATATTATTAGCAACTGCTAATTTAACGTTGAAAGTAACTTCTGTTATTCATGGGCCTACTGTACATTTGCACAGGTTGTTGACGGAGGGTGAATTTGAGAGTGACGACCACGACTGCCTGACCAGAATCCAAACTTCGACTGCCTGCAGGCCAGATATTTCGATATCTCCCCTGCAGGAGGAGGGGACGACGAAGTGGTACATAGACGGATCCTGTTTCAAGCCAAACGACAATTTATACTTGTGTGGTTATGCTATCGTCGAATTACCTGATCGTGTAATTGAGGCATATTCGTTGCCATATAAATCAGCACAAGTTGCAGAATTAATTGCTCTAACGAGAGCTTGTCAATTGGCGAAAGGTCAGTGCATCAATATATACACTGACTCAAAGTACGCATATGGTGTTGTCCATGATTTTGCTAAATTGTGGGAGGAAAGAAATTTCAAAACCTCCGAAGGAAAACCAATTTCCCATCACAACATTGTGGCCGAGCTCATCAGTGCAGCGCAGCAACCATCGAAACTTGCTGTGATTAAAGTAGCTGGTCATAAAACAGGTGAATCAGATGATGCTAGGGGAAACAGATTTGCAGACGAAGTTGCAAAATGGGCCGCTAAAGAAGTAATACTTAGTCCACACGTGAACGAAAAGAGCACCGAAGTGCATATGATGAATTCGTCGCTGATTAATGATTTGGATATTAAAGTACTGCAGGCTAATCCTACTCAAAACGATTTGAATCACTGGGCAGCCAATGAAGTAAAACCAGATCAAGCTGGTATCTTAAGAGACAAACAAGGTAGAATCGCGCTACCAGCATCCACCGTTGTAATGCTGTGTAGGCATTATCATGGTGTATCACACGTATCAAAAGAGAAAGTGATACAAAATTTGAATCAATCATACTGCATAGCAAATGTTCGAAAGAATACTTTGTTGATATTGGATGCTTGCCTGGTGTGTGCACAAACAAACAGACACAAGGCAATCCGCCATGACGCTTTGCCGCATCCTGAGCTTCCTTTTCAATATTTACAGATCGATTTTACGCACATGCCTCCATGTGGAAATCACAAATATTTGCTCGTGATTGTTGATCGATTTTCAAAGTGGCCAGAAGCTTTTCCGTGTGCCAAAGAAAATGCAAAGACGGTAGTAAAGGTTCTTGCCAAAGAAATTATACCGCGCTTCGGTATTCCAACCGTTATAGCAAGTGACAATGGAACTCCGTTTGCTTCAAAAGTGACACAACTATTAGCCAAAGAGCTTAGTATTAATTGGCACTTCCACATTCCCTACGCACCGCAATCGAGTGGCAACGTAGAACGTTTGAATAAGACGATTAAGGAACGTCTGAACAAGGCGTGTCTAGATACGGGCAGAAATTGGGTTGATTTGCTGCCCGCCGTATTGACGGAAATGAGAATGTCCCCATCAGCAACCACAAAAATGTCTCCATTTGAAGTTCTGATGGGTAGGCCGTTTCCAACCCCTTGGGTTCGAGGCCGCACTGGTAATCTTTCCACAGGTGACACGGAGGTGATCATCGCGGATTACGTGGATTCCCTAGTTAGAACGTTGAATGGCATAAATGGTGATGTCTCTCTCTCTCTCCCTCTTCCCTCAGAAAAGCCGACTCATCCTTTCGTTCCAGGACAACAGGTGCTGATCAGGTGTTTGAAGCCCACAAAGCTCGGTGAGCGAACTATCAAGGACCATCCACTGTCATCGCTGTGACGAGGACCGGTGTTCTGACGGATCTCCAGCCTCAGTGGATCCATGCGAGCCGAGTGAAAGCAGCACCAACCCCGGGGAACGCATAAGCCTATGCGGAGGTGGACATCCAACAGTGATCGAAAGGAGAACGAGGAAGAGAAGTAGACGAAGAACGAGATTACTGATTGAAATTCGCAATAAGTATCAGTAAATCCATTAAGCCATGTCTGCAACGTGGCTAATACGTCTGATCGTGCTGATAAGCATGCTCACATCTACACAAGCACTTGTTAGTAGTGGTAATGAGACTTGGCTGACCCACGAAGACGAACCACATGCGTTTGCCTCCAATATGTGGTGGAGGTTAGCCAACTTCACTGCTAAGTCTACAGGAAAAACGAGTGACTGTTATGTTTGTACAAAAATGCCACAAAGTGCTTCCGGACCTCATGTAAATCACCAACGACGGACGAAGAACTATTCTGTCCCTTATACATTAGTAATATTGGAGCAATTGCACCTCAAAATTCAACGGGAGTATGGGCTTGTGGCGATAGTTTTTTGAAAATTGCAGTACAAGTACATGCTAAAGTGGCCACTATAGGTCACATTCCAGATTCATTGTTCTGTATGGAAAGAAAAGTAGGAATCAAACAATTGGGTTCAATTCCTGAGAGTAAATGTAAGCAAATATATCGTCATTGCGAAGTACGACACTCAGCCTGTTGTTTTAGTTGTGTGACGGGAAAAGGAAAATTTGACCTAGACTATTGTTCAAAGAGACCTGCAACCCTTTTATCTACTATGAATGGTTATGCAGGAGCAACTCCAGAGGTTCAAGAGTTATGTGACGAGTATTGTGGACTTTACTCCGGAAAAAATTGTCACAGGTATTTTCCATCCGTAAGAGGAACAAGAGCTTTGAAAGACTGGCTCTGGTTATGTGGGCACATGGTATATACCTCACTACCTTTTAATTGGAGTGGACGATGTGCCTTAGTAACTTTAGAAGAATATTCTATGATTGTTAGACCACAAAGAAATGATGTGACGAATAACCAACGAAGCACACGCTCTCTCTCTGATCGCAGTTCTGTTAGTAGTTTAGGTAGAGATAATCCAGTACCGAAAGAACATCGATTATGGACTGGTACGGAAAAATTCTTTGAAGGAATATTTCCAACCATAGGAATTGCCAGTCTTCAAATTGAAGTAGAAGTTACAAGATATGAATTAATTTCCTTTATTAAGACTACAAGAGATACCTTAGCTGGTGTTAAAGAAGAACTTCGCGCACTCCGCTTAACGGCGTTACAGAATAGATTGGCCCTGGATCAGATTACCGCATCCAAGGGCGGAGTCTGTGTGATTGTTGGAATTTCTTGTTGTACGTACATACCAGAAAATGATGAAGATGGTCATATCATAGCTGAAGGAATAAACAATATGACAAGAATTGCTGATGAATTACAGAGAAGAGAAGTGAGTGATAGAAGTGGTTTTGGAGACTGGTTTGCAAGCTGGAGACAAATGCTTATATCTGCTTTAATCCCAATAGGAGTTATACTGTTAATCCTTGCATTTATTGTTTGTTGTATTATTCCATTTATCCGAATGTTGATTCATCGTGCAATGAATACTTTTGTATCTTCTCAATATGCTTTGATGAACAGAACTGTCAAGTATTAATGATTTTGAAGGAAATGTTTGATTTGAAGTATATCCCATGTATTTTTGTATTAGAATGAGTATGCTGAAAATTATGTGATATGATAATTCTCTTTTATAATAATTATCTTATCAAAGTGGCCATTGTTAGAATTATTAATTCTCCTTCAGGATACAATATTAAAGTCTGCATACAATAGACTGGATGGGCCAACATAATAGCCACGTATGCACATTCTTTGGTATAGATGTAAGTTAAACATCTGGGATCCATTAGTAGAGGAGAGAGCAGCTCGCCCCCTCCTCTCTATATTTTCTGTTCGTCTGTCTCTATAGAATGTGTATTAGAAAAGTTGTCTGGACCACAAGGCAAAGCTGGTCCTAGCAGGATGTTTTTACCATATAAGGACGATGTTATATAAAGTCCATATGATATCCATGAGGTAATGTTTGGTTCTATTGGTCAAACTTGTATTACTCCCCTTAAGACTTTCAGTATATAATGTATGAACTAGACAAAGGAGAATGAGAATCCTATCTCCCTCTAGCGCTGGAGTTGTGACTTGTTTATTCATCATCTACATAATAAAGACCATACTTTTGGGCACTTCTGTTTCGGGACCATTTTATTCGTAACCTTACAATTAATAATTTTTTTTTTTTTCCTTTTTAGCTACAAGCGTTGGAAAGTGTCATCAACTCCGAATAAGGGGCACCCCAGACCACCACTACCACCGGTCTCAAGCTTCACGGAGGAATCTGACCGTGATCAGTAGGCTATGTTGCTATCTAATAGCTTTACTAAAACTAGCTTTCATGGCTTTGCACATCTATAAATTACCATATTTTCTAACAGTGATGTAGCCATTCCTGAGCTTGGTGTCCATCCACTTATTGGAGAGGGAGAAGTTGGTGCTTTGGAGTCAAGGTGAGTGTCTTTCATTGGCTCATGTTAATTTTTTTACCTATATTTTTATATAATTGGTGTATGTTAACATATATTTATTTGTTGATTGTAGCATGTACTCCATGGACATTACTGATGAAAATTGTGACTCTCCAGATGAGGGTGGTGGTGATTTTTTTAGGAGAACCTTGTAAGTATTTCACAGCAATGTTTCATATACTCACACTGATCTGTCCCTCCAATCTAAGATGTATGTTGTTTTTTACACACAGCATAGAGATGGACGATGGTTTTTTCCCTTCTCTTCATCTACGGTATTTTACTTGCTGTAAAGTTTGTGTTGAAATAATGCTGCCTCATTCATTCCTTCAAACACCTTACATATCAGACTGAATGATGAACAATATTTGAACAAGTCAATTTTACATTTGTTCATATAATGAAGTACTATATCATCAATGTACTCATAGTTTGTCTCTTTACACAGGACTGTTAGCGGCAAAGCAGATGATTTGACAGAAATATCTATGGATGAAGCTGTGCATGATTTTGAAATGCCGGATCCTCTAGATGAGGAAATAGAGAAATTATATGAGCAGCATAAAGTTGTTTCTGAGAACGACCTTGTTGGAAAAAAAGCCAACATCACATATAATGACAACCTCCTTGGACTGGCCATGTACTTGAGAATTCCAATTGAAAAGTGCAACCACAGAGACAAAGTGTCTGGACCATGCCCTGGTGCTCAGCCATTCCGGGTGACCCTGAAACCACGGGGTACCGGAGTCGTCATGGAATGGGTAAGATTATTGTGTGAGCAACTAACCTCCTCAATGCTTGTCGGCCCAATCCTCATATACCATTTGAAGACTGTATGGGGGAGGTGGTCACTTGGGGTCAGCTGATGTTTATCAGTTTAGCTGTGTGAATTAGCATACCTATGGCATATCAGTTTGGGTAAAAAATATTCAAAGAAATTGGTTGTATTGTAGCATAACTATCTTTTAATAAAATTGTTATGTCTTTCCATTAGATATGCTCATTCGGACACGTGGTGTGGCGTTGGAATTCCCAGCCAACACTGAAATTCGGTATGCAGTCTGGTGATTTCATGTTGTCTATGAACATTCTCCTGTCTGGAAATAACTACCGAAAAGTGGCCATGCTTTTTAAATTCATGAACATGGGGATGGTTGCTGAGAGCACATATTTTAGAATTCAAGACTCCTACTGTATTGAGCCAGTTCAGGAGTACTGGGAAGCAACTAGGGCTGAAGTCATAGATTGTCTACGTCTAAAGGACCATGTTGTTGTCTTGGGTGAGTTTACTTTCAATATAACCTCAATTACATTGACATGTTTGTGATTAGCTATAAATTAACAATTAAATCTCGAAATTATAAATTTATGTCTGTTTGCTCTATTCACTAGGTGATGGCAGAATGGACTCTCCTGGTAGGTTTTGTAGTATACATTTTTTTATTAGTATAATTAACAATGTTCACATGCTGACAGATTTATTTATTATGCAGGACACTGTGCACAGTACTGTACGTATACGACCATTGAACAGGATTTCAGAGACATTGTGCACATTGTCTCTGTTGACAAACGTGAGACCAACCGGAATTCTGTAATCATGGAGAAGGAGTGTTTTGTAAGGACTATGGATGCACTGCTTACAGAAATAAAAATAAAAGAAGTGGTCACCTTGCTGAGTAAGAACTTATGACTTATTACTATTATAAGCAGAACAGATTTGCATCATACCTAATTTGTAAACTGTTATTGTTATTTTTTTTTTTTTTTTTACAGATCCAGATCGTGGAAAATACAGGGCTTTGGGGTATCCACCATTCACTGGATATTTGGCATGCTGCTAAAAGTTTAAGCAAGAAACTTCGACGGGTAAGCTTATATCCCCACAACGAAATATATACCATGATTAACCTTCAACATGGTGGTTTGTCCTAATCATGGTACAGACATAACATGATATAAGACATGTTTGAAAGTTAAATATTTACACTCACCGGCCACTTTATTAGGTACCCCATGCTAGTAACGGGTTGGACCCCCTTTTGCCTTCAGAACTGCCTCAATTCTTCGTGGCATAGATTCAACAAGGTGCTGGAAGCATTCCTCAGGGAGTTTGGTCCATATTGACATGATGGCATCACACAGTTGCCGCAGATTTGTCGGCTGCACATCCATGATGCGAATCTCCCGTTCCACCACATCCCAAAGATGCTCTATTGGATTGAGATCTGGTGACTGTGGAGGCCATTTGAGTACAGCGAACTCATTGTCATGTTCAAGAAACCAGTCTGAGAGGATTCCAGCTTTATGACATGGCGCATTATCCTGCTGAAAGTAGCCATCAGAAGTTGGGTACATTGTGGTCATAAAGGGATGGACATGGTCAGCAACAATACTCAGGTAGGCTGTGGCGTTGCAACGATGCTCAATTGGTACCAAGGGGCCCAAAGAGTGCCAAGAAAATATTCCCCACACCATGACACCACCACCACCAGCCTGAACCGTTGATACAAGGCAGGATGGATCCATGCTTTCATGTTGTAGACGCCAAATTCTGACCCTACCATCCGAATGTCGCAGCAGAAATCGAGACTCATCAGACCAGGCAACGTTTTTCCAATCTTCTATTGTCCAATTTCGATGAGCTTGTGCAAATTGTAGCCTCAGTTTCCTGTTCTTAGCTGAAAGGAGTGGCACCCGGTGTGGTCTTCTGCTGCTGTAGCCCATCTGCCTCAAAGTTCGACGTACTGTGCGTTCAGAGATGCTCTTCTGCCCACCTTGGTTGTAACGGGTGGTTATTTGAGTCACTGTTGCCCTTCTATCAGCTCGAACCAGTCTGGCCATTCTCCTCTGACCTCTGGCATCAACAAGGCATTTCCGCCCACAGAACTGCCGCTCACTGGATGTTTTTTCTTTTTCTCTGTAAACCCTAGAGATGGTTGTGCGTGAAAATCCCAGTAGATTAGCAGTTTCTGAAATACTCAGACCAGCCCTCCTGGCACCAACAATCATGCCACGTTCAAAGTCACTCAAATCACCTTTCTTCCCCATACTGATGCTCGGTTTGAACTGCAGGAGATTGTCTTGACCATGTCTACATGCCTAAATGCACTGAGTTGCCGCCATGTGATTGGCTGCTTAGAAATTAAGTGTTAACGAGCAGTTGGACAGGTGTACCTAATAAAGTGGCCGGTGAGTGTATATTGTTGTTTTAATCAGGCTGGATCAATAAAGAACCAAACTGGAATTCTGGTGTGGATAAAAGACATTGTAAATCACTTCTGGTATTGCAGCAAACAAGCCGCAAACGAAGAGCATTTCAAGGTATGTTATTAGAATTAATTTTGTCATATTGACTCATATAGTTTGTGCCTGCATAATTTGTATTCCTTTTGTACAGATGATGTGGGTTGGTGTGCTACACCATGTAATCAACGAGCATTCGTGGGCAAGTGGCTTTTGTGAGCATAAACCTCTTGAAGAGGGCAGTGAGAATAAGCCCTGGATCATTGCAGGTAATATCAAACAGACAATGAATATTTAGGATATAGTGCCCTGTAAGGATGCAGTCATTTTACTCCCAATGATGTGGTGTGAATACAGGTTCTGCGGCTCACCAGGCACTAACCGCAATCGTGCTGGAGAAAAGGTGGTTGACACAGGTGAAGAAGTTTATAAACTTCAGGTTAGCATCTACATTCAAAATAGCCTTATTTTATGAGCAGATTGGATGGTAATTCATGTTTTTTTTTGGTCTATTTCCCACAAAGTCCCCCAAGACCCGGACTTTGCTTGCAGCCATTGACCACAACAAGCATAACCGACGGCTGCCAGCACGCAATCTGGAGGGACACAAGATGTATGTTGTAAATTATAAATATATATATAAAACCTGTCTTTTGATAACAATCTTTTTAAAAAAAACTCAAATTAAATGCTTATTTTATCTACAGGTACCAACGGTCATACAATAAAAAAATCAAAGACTTGGGGGGTGTACACAGTGAAGGAAAAAAAAAACAATACTCCTACATCCCAGACACACAGAGAGCCATTCTGTCCTGGAGGTTGAGAAGTGGTACCGGCCTTCCCAGAAATGTTTCAATTAGGACTGACGACCCAAGACGGTGGGTCTTCTTGCTTCAGTACAGCCACCACCTACTCAGGAACTTGTAAGAGGACACATAGCGAGAGGGAACATAGTGTCCGAAAACCCACAAGACTAACAGAACTGCAATCATCTATACAGAAATTTATAGATGAAAATATGTCATGCAGCACTGTCAATTATATGTTTGATTCTTGTAAGTTATCCTCTTAACCTTCGCGAGAGCGCCGTCGCTCTGAAGCATTCCTCCCCCACACTAGTTTAATGTTTATGAATAGATTTAACGTGAAAGAAGATCATTAATCTTGGCAAACTATATATCATTTTAAAGGTCTAAGCCTCAAGCATCGATGATAGAGCACTGTTTTTCGATGGAAAGCTTATAACAAATGTATTTATTGCATTTAGGCAAGCAGTACACATCAAAACACACATAATCAAAAACGGAGCTCTTACCAGTATTGTTGTAATAACGAGTCTAAACGACTGCCCATCAGTTTGATTGTTGATTGAATGGCCAGCCATATAAAAACTCAACTGAATTATTTACTTTACATGCAGTGCTAATTATCTTTCCATTCTTTCCCATGCAACAGCCATCAAGTTGAATCTTCAGATGAAGAGTGGCATTCAAGCACCAGCCAACCAGCTGAAAGAAGTTCAGTTATTTTTTTATTTATATATTTCATAATATTTTTTTGTTCTGTTGTGCAAATAAATCACTTACATAAAGTCTTATGGTTGTGTGTATTATTTTATAACTATTATTTTATAACTATTATGAACTATTTTATGAATTGACCAAAATGGCTTGCAGTACCCTTCATAACATTTGGTCATTAGGTTGCTTTTTGATGTATCCTTGGTACCTGGACATAGTCTTGGAAAAAATATTGTAGGAATCTCATTTTTCATAATATCTTCCTCAAATGTGAAACATAAACTGATGAGACTTGTGTCTTTCAATCAATTACCTAACTGGATTCTTCCAGGTTTGTTTGCATTTATTTTTACATGAAATAATCAAATGTTACTTGCAGTACAAATTATCTTCAAGACACTTCAGATTCTATACATTTTTGTCTGTGAAAGTTTTTTCAACTTTAAGATTTGGGTAATAAACTCTAAAGTGTCTTCTTTTAAATATGTCTAAATTGTGCATGTAGTGCAAATAGTTCAGCAAACTGCAATTATTTTAGTTTGGGGATGTCATTTCTGGGGATGTGCCTCAGGCAGGGGGAGGGAGAAAGGGAACTGACATAGTCTTGGAAAAAAGCTTGCAGGAACCCCATTTTTCATTATATCTTCCTCAAATTTGAAATATAAACTGATGAGACTTGTGGCTTTCAATCCTTTACCTATCTGGATTCCTCCAGGTCTATTTTTATATATTTCTACATGAAATAATAAAACATTATTTGTAGCGCACATTATTTTTGAGGCACTTCAACTTTTATAACTTTGTATCTGTTTGAGTATTATCAACTCTGATAGATTGTTAGTAGAGTCCCAATTGTCTTCTTTCCAAAGATGCCTTAATTGTGCCTGTGGTACACTGTTCTCAGGAGCTGTATTTATTTTAATCCAGGTATGTCATTTTCAGCTGTGAGCCCCCGAGTGGGGGTGAAGGTTAACAGGTTATTATAATAAATATATTTTATAAGAAAAAGTGTGTAATTGAATAACTGAAACACAACAAAGTTGAGGCAAACATATTTATTTAAAAGGGTTGAAAAGATAATTATTTACAATAATGGCAATATAATCAATCTAAATTATTATATTTACTCTAAGCGGCGCACCCTGTAGCCAGTGTAGTGGGCCCCGGGATCAGGAAATGTGTCCCTGATCTTCCACACACAGCAACTTGGTATAACCACCCTATTGCCCACACCCAGGCGACCATGCTGCCACAAGACAAATTGTCTATAGGCCGCATGTCGAAATTGTCTCTGCTCGACTCCGGGCTCCGGGTTGTCCGAAAGTGCAAAAATGTCATTCCATGCAGCTCGGGCGAGCCGCAACACACCTTCATCCAAAATGTAATATTGCATGTATGCCATCTGACTGATGCAATGTTGCAGGAATTGGCGACAGCACACTCTTTCAATATCTGTGTCCATCTCCCTGCAATTTCGGCAAGTGCACCAGTGGAGAGCCGCTGGGTCTGGGACTGGATCAGGATGTGGGGGTACCTCCATTTATGATATTACATCAAATAAAATTCCTGGGGTCCTGTTCAAAATCTTTTCAAGCAATTTTTCTTTTTGTCCAAACTCTAGATAATGAAGTTTTTCCTAAAAAAAAAAAAAATATTGTAAAAAGTTTATTGCAAAATGTAGTGTATCTGAATTATTACTTTCTTGTCTGGTAATAAACCAATCTTCATTTCAGCCATGCGGCGCTCCTGCAGCTCCTTCATCCTCCTCTGGTTATCTTGGTCAAGATCATTAGATCTTGCGCCTTTCCCCCGGTCTGATATCTCCTCCTGGGAGTTTTGGGTTTTACAATAGTACCTATTGCCTTTGCAGCAAACTCCGACGAGGCAGTTGAAGTTGAACCCTGCAATATCAAATAATG
Organism: Chrosomus eos; assembly: GCA_036326025.1. Taxonomy (NCBI): domain Eukaryota; kingdom Metazoa; phylum Chordata; class Actinopteri; order Cypriniformes; family Leuciscidae; genus Chrosomus; species Chrosomus eos. The sequence continues at coordinate 64,343 of JAZAVI010000416.1, read as the reverse complement.
AACCACTGTTATTATGAAATTTCAAACCAAACGTTATGAACTAATACATTATAGCCTTACCATTGTACACGTATTCTTGAAAAATAAATAAACAAACTAGGCTACGTTTTTGACTTTGTTTGGTCAATCGTTATGATGGATCACCGGCAAATAATAAAATAATGTAACGTAACATTTATTTTGATAATGCATAATCTAAATAGCTATAGCTGTAACGTTAGGCTAAACTGAAAATAAATAATAGCGGAAATATTTATTATAGGATTTTTTTCCCGCCATAATGTTACTGATTACGTATACATATACGTAACTATACAAATATACACTATCTCAACATTTATATGATATTGTTCTGAGAATCATACATACCTCAGTGGACATGGCTCCGTTTGTTCGCCGGCTTCTCTAAAAAAATGCACATGGCCTGAGCGAGATGGGAGGGGGGAGAGTTGACAACGACTTTATGACAGTTTTCTCGTACACATATACTCCGAAACTGTAGGGGGAGCTCGAGAGAGAAAACTTCGAGAAAACAGCAAAGAAATTGCCAGTCTTACAGAGCGCTGCTTTAATTATAGAAGTCGATAATGTGCTGGGTATTATTAAAGATTTCATCTTCTGGAAAGCATTTGTTTTCTGTAAACATCTTATAAATTGTTTTAAGATGTCAGGTTTACATTGATGTTAAATCCCAAACATCTTAAATACATTTTTGAAATATATATTTGACATCTGATTGGAAATGATTTAAAATGTTTTACATATGAGCGAAGACTACAAAAACTACTGTTGCCTTTTTCGCCTCTCTTCGCCTTTGTCGCCATTGGCTTTTGGCTTGCTTAGTTGAGGACATTTAACATTTAATTTTCAATTGAACAATACTATTACAGCATTGTTTTCCTGTTATCTCTGTGAAGCTGCTTTGAAACAATTTGTATTGTAAAAAGCACTATATAAATAAAGGTGACTTGACTTGACTTAAATTGAAGTTATTGAGGTATATTAGACTAGTTTAAATAGTTAAAGGGTTAGTTCGCCATTTAAGACATGAAGTTGTATGCAATCCTTACCAGCACTATAGGTCATACACACTGACCCACTCTGTAGTCACCTCGCTGGTCAGAGTTCTGGCCGCTGGAAGTTTTTCAAGAAAGTACTCCCGGTTAGTTTCCGGGGCCACAAAACTGTGCGTTTTTACGTGAAAAAATTATTTGCGTTTCAAAGCTTGATTAATTTACCACACAAAAAACACGCCGGGACAAAATTCATACCTCAGATTTAATCGGCACTATTTTCTTTCCATTTCTATCAATCCGCGCTGCTGTCAGCGTCAACAGAGAGCACGTTCGGATCAGCTGTTAATAGCGCGACTCGCTGACAACATGTATGACTGCGAAACTTCTGATGATGAAACCAATTTTAGCACAATGTCAGACGGAACAGATGATGATGAAAGTAATTTTAGCACAACGCCAAAGGGATACCTTTATGAACCGGAGTTTACCGATGCCGAAATGTTATTGATTGCAACACAAAACCTCAGGGCTCTCTCAAGTGTCACGCATTGAGTGTGACAGTCACTCATTTCGGTCTTTTGTCACGCTCTCCCGCCACACATTGCATTTCTCACACTGAAAAACTATTTGTAATATATTTACAGACATCCCAAATCTCCCGGAAGTTCCGGGAGTCTCCCGCATATTGATAGCGTCTCCCTGATGCCCGCAAATTAGTTCAAATCTCCCGGAATCTATAACGCGCGTGCGAGACAGAACATACTGCGCGCATAACAAACATAGAGCGCGCGCGCACACGCACGACAGAAAGGGAAACACACCTTGCGAGTGTCTCTCGCGCTCTCCTGTGCGCTCGCTATGTATGCGCGCAGTATAGTCTACCAATCCCCCCCCCCCCCCCCGTCAACAATCCAGTCAACCCCCTGAAACCTCAATTGTGTGCGTGTTCAATCAAATAGTTTTCTCAGCAAATTGTACCTATATCCCATATACCGTTTTTATATCAGACATCTTTTCACGTGTTTTCCACTGGAGTCTAAACATCAGCTTGTTTACCGTACAGTTTACATGGGATCATAAAGTTAGTAAATAGAGCTTACCCCATGGTATACTGTACAGCAAAACTCTTTAAAATCCGTTTTTTTTCTTTTTCCTCCTTGGTTGGGGATGTAATCGTCTTCGCTGAAGTGAGCACTGCACATAATCCTTGATTTTGGATATTTTAGCTCCCGCAGAGTAGCCGATGGCAACCAGCCAAAGCTGTAGCTATATCTGAAACAGGAAAACGATGGAATCTGAACGGTGATCCCGGCACATTCTTGTGGTCACAGCCTGGGTATTTACAAGTTCGCACCATTGTTCATTTTCTACTTTTTACGTCGTTGTCAATCGATTGTGTAAACACTATGGAACAGCTGATCCGAACGTGTGCACTGTTGACGTTGACAGCAGCGCGGATTGATAGAAATGGAAAGAAAATAGTGCCGATTAAATCTGAGGTATGAATTTTGTCCCGGCGTGTTTTTAGTGTGGTAAATTAATCAAGCTTTGAAACGCAAATAATTTTTTCACGTAAAAACGCACAGTTTTGTGGCCCCGGAAACTAACCGGGAGTACTTTCTTGAAAAACTTCCAGCGGCCAGAACTCTGACCAGCGAGGTGACTACAGAGTGGGTCAGTGTGTATGACCTATAGTGCTGGTAAGGATTGCATACAACTTCATGTCTTAAATGGCGAACTAACCCTTTAAGTATTTATTGATGCAATGTATTAATTGTTTAACTAATGTTTGTAGGTGTGACAATGGAAGTGCCCAAAAGAACCTGTTCTAAAGTTGAGGAGTTTTTATATAATGTATCCCCACATATTCAGACAGGTTCAAGTGGTGCAAAATATTGTACAGCAATGGTGCAGAGAAGGACAAGTAAGTGAATAAGTGACTAATATTTTATGTTTAATTGTAAAATGAGTCATTTTAGTCTCAATTTAGTATTTGTTTTATTGTTATTGGTATGTGTACTGTTAGAAACATTAGGGCTGAGTGATTAATTGAAACCGAATTGTGATTTGAAATGTGATTAGGTATTTGCAAAAGGCTGTGATGTGGATGTGATATGAAAAATATGTACAGTCTGTCGTAGAGCGAAAGTATGAATGTAGTATTTGTTTTTTTTAGTTTTTTAATCAGGTCTATATTTAAGTAGGGCTAATGATCTATTGGATGGAAAGGTACACTGTATCAGCTACCAGAAAAGATTGTAGAGTGTTTGTGGTTGACACAAAGTGGCATTATATATATTTTTAATATTTTTATAAGTTGCACAAAAATGTTAATAGCAAAGTAGGCTTAATCAATATACAAGACTTTTACCACTCAGATATATAAATGCTATCATGATCATTTTGCCAAAAATGAACCATGTATTTGTTTAGTTCATAATACGTTTTATTTTTAACTTAAACAAATACAACATATAACATTCAAAACTCATCGGCTTACTGCATTTGAAGAAAAATAAACACATCAGTTTTCTGTAGCCTTGTGCAAACTCATTCAATAGAATTAGACTTCTAGAATGTTCTTTCCAGTGCAAAAACATATATTTTTAATGTAGTAGTTTTTCTTACCATAGCCTACAAATGTCTCAGTTTACTCGATTTACTGAAGCCTGTAAAAAGCATTTGCAGCTGCACAGCCGTGTGTATATCTGCTGCAGAGCGTCTGGCTCGCTCATAGGCTGCTCTGCGGAAACTGACATCCAATAGCGCGGGCGCCTCTGACGTGCGACCAATGAACCAACTCTACGTCATTACACGTCAGAGCCCGTCAAAGGGGCGCCAAGTCCCCGAATTTGCCATTATAGCAGCGGGTCTTCGTTCATAGTCTGTCTGTGAAGATATATTAAAGGTATGCGTCTGTCATGGATTTACACTGAATTGATTTTCAAAAATACGGAACAAAGTGCGTTCCGTTCAATACGGAACAAGCCTTTTATGTGTCAAATACGGAACGATTCCGTATTATACAGAATGGTTGGCAACCCTAAGTTGAGTAGTAGTTGATAACTTTAAAGAGAGGTTGCATATTAGTGATATTAGTTTTAGGATTTTTGCTGCGTTTTACTATTGTAAAATGTTTTGAAGATTGATAAAGAATATTGGTAACACTTTACAATAAGGTTTCATGTGTTAACATTAGTTGTATGTATTAAATAACATGAACTAACCCTGAGCATTTGTTCATCTTTGTTAATGTTATACTGCTGTTCATTGTCATGTTAGTTCACAGTGCTTTAACTAATGTGAACAAGATTTGAATAAAGTAGTAGTAAATGTTGAAATGAATATCAACATAGATTAATAAATGCTGTACATGTAAAGTTTTACCAGAGTAGAGGGAACGTCACTTTCCCGCCGGAACACGCCCCCTCAGCCGGACTGAGTGGCAAAAGAGCTGCTGCGTGACTGGATTTAATAGGGGAAACTGCGGAAACGAGAGTAAAACAAATGATTCGATATAAGTGTTGTTTACAATTTAGGCCTACCAAAGATCCAGTGATCCATGGATATTGACACGCAGCCATTGTGTTTCCTGACATTTATATGCGCCTGATTTCGACGCCGGGGAAATACGTGAAGCAAATTTGCCTGTGAACGCTTCATATAAATACAATATAGGTAGGTCATAACGCATTAACCTCCTTTCTGTCGGCTTATTGAAGTGTGCATGTGTGAAATGTGACAGAAACACATCCTTAGTGCAGATTTAAACACATCCAGACAGAGCGTTTTTCAGGAAAGGAAGAAGAAAACATATCACAAACGCAGACTCTTTCATGACACAGAACATTATAAAAATGTCCTCTCATCTCGTGCAGCAGAAGTAGAAGTGGTTCAGTCAAAACGCTGCATCTGTAACTGCATGATAGGATAAAATATAAGCTGTAAGTTTCCCGTAAATTTTGGTATTGGTTACTGGTGTGCATGTAAACATGCTCAATGATAACTGCAAATCCACTTTTCTCTGCCTGGAGTCTGTTGTTTCTATGAATTGCATCGATCCATTTGCTTCTCTGTTCTGTAGCTTTTGGCAGTCTGTAAAAATATACCTCAGATTTCTTGTCAAATTTAGTTGTACAGTCAATCGCAAAGCTCTTTCCCATTTTAGATGTGTTTTTTGTGGTTTTCACAGCATTCACGCTGAAAACCAATGCTGACGCTCAGTCTTTTTGCCACTCAGTGGGCGTGACCATATTCACTCCAGCTGGCGGTGACGTCACGCGCATTCCCTCTATGTAACTTTGGAAAATTGTTGTACATTTACCAGATGGTAGTTGATAACTGTTTTAAAAGTGCCATTTAATTTTTTGTTGATGCATTTTTTTGTAAATAGTTCATGAAATGAGTAACAGTTTAGAAAATTATTTGATTAATCCCTAACCCTTTTTTTTTCAAAAGTTTTTCAATAATAATAACTTAGTCAAGGTAAAAACAGAAGGCAATAATAATATTTTTATGGAATTAACTGGTAAGTTAATAAGGTTTTTTTTTTGATTTATTAAATGTATGAATATTTTGTTTGAATAGTTTTATCACCTTTATAAAATTAGTGTGGCCAAGTGGAGGACATTTAAAAATAAATATATAATACCCGCAAGTGGACCTAAGATCCTGTAATCAATGCTCGACTACGCCACCTGGAATACACCAGGAAAATAACAGCCCTATACCAGGGCACACAGGTTCGTTGCCAAATGCGGGGGTGAGCAAGGATGTGTGGACTAAAATACACAAACAACAACCCAGATAGCAAAAAATATCCGCACGGCTTCTTTTTGCCGCCGGCCCTAAGCTGTCGGCTATAGAGCATCACAGTCCCGTCCACACCTGGGGCCTGTTTCAGAAAGGAGGTTAAGTGAAAACTCTGAGTATGTTAACCCTGAAATGAGGGAAACTCTGGGTTTTCGGTTTCAGAAAGGGAGGTAAGTCAAACCTGAGAAAGCAGAGTAAGTCAAGCCCGTTTCTGAAAGAGAGGTAACTTATACTCAGAGTCAGTTACCATGGTAACTTACTCTGTGAACCTAACCTGGTCGGGAGCAGGTTTACCTCCGTAAACCCAGAGTTTATTTCGGTCTCCTCCCCTTTTTTAAAGAGGAAGTGGTGTTTAAACACCAACAATAATACTAAAATGTATTTAAACATTCTTTAAGGAATATATATTGCATGGTTTAATTGACTAGATCTGTTTTGCAACACTTTGCCAAAAAATAAAAGGATTAAAACGTTTGCTAAACTTTTATTTGATTACCACCGTTTTTTAAAATAAATTTGTATTAAATCATAAAAGAAAATCGTAATAAAAAACATTTCATAGAACTCAATTATTTTTTTTAACATAATTTAATAAAGTATTAATGATAAAAAATAAGATGTTAATCTAATTCATAATCAATTATTGAAATTAGTTGATTAGATGTTTTATTGAACAAATGTTTAATTTATTTAACTGTCATTTTAACTGATGATAATAATAACCGTATAATTTAATAATGCAGTTTATATATTTAATAATTGTTTAATACCATAAACCCCAACCCAACCCAACCCTACATGGGAGAGTCATGGAAAAAGTAACTCAGACATGGGAAAAGTAACTCAGCAACTTTTACTCACATTTTAAATTAGCTACTTTTTACTTTTACTTGAGTAGATTTTTTAGACTGGTTCTTTTACTTGTACTTGTATCAAAGTAAAAAAAATTTATCAAAGTAATAGTAGCCTAATTTAGGTTGAATAACATTCTTCCAGTTTCACCTCTGATATTATAACAGTTGGGTAAGTTACTCTAAAATAGTTATGAATTACTAAAGACAAATGACATCTTCAACAGTGTAATTAGATTAATGTAATAATTACTATCTTTAGAAAGTATTGGTCTACATATTACTAATTACTAAATCCTATATCAACCTCAACCACTTGAACAATAAGAGAGACAATAAACTGCACTTTTACTGCTTTCAAATTAACAATATACAATTGCATGAATTATTCTTGAATTGATCAAAGTGTGTAGAGGGAGAATGTTACATAAAAAATATAACTTTTAAAAATGTATGTTAAATCTACTATTGTTTTATACTGAATTGGTCTATAGTCTATGCAGTAGCCTATTTTATGTAATTGCATCATATTTTATTTTAAATTACAGAAGAATTAAGAATAATCCCTTTAATTAAATTACAATATTTAGATTACTTGGTAATTAATTACACCCAACACCACTTTTTGTCTGGCGCTGTTGCCATGGTGACTCATAATATCTGCGCTCCATTGATAATGGCTTTTTATAGTTGTGGTGCACGCGCTTAACAAAGAGTCAGTCAACTCAGAGTAGATTGAACCAACTCATTTCAGCTGTTCTGTAACCGAAAACTCAGAGTTTCCCATCTCAGGGTAAGTCAACTCAGAGTTCAAGTTTTAACTCAGAGTTGGTTGAACCTCCTTATTGAAACAGGCCCCTGGTGCCGGAAGTAAAAATTCAATACAATTTCTCCATTGACATTTGGGATATAAGCCATAAAAACGTAACCACACATGGTAGACTTAAAACCAGCTACGGCTGTACTAAGTGATTGTATATGCTCATATAAACGCCAAAAGTTCATGGGGCACTAACCTTGTTTTAAGATAAATCCCTTTTATTCGCGATGTATTGGATACTTACTTCATTACCCACAATCCTGAACAATCCCACAATCCCACAGTGATGCATCTGATTGGTGGAAGTCGTATCACGTGTCTGAAACCCCGCGAAGGCGCGTGAAGACTGAAGATCGCGTAATGACGTAGGCTAGCTCATTGGTCGCACCTCAGAGACGACCCCGCGCCATTGGATGTGCAGTTGCCCCAGCACAGCCTATGAGCGAGCCAGATGCTCGATGTTTTAGCATGTGCATAACCTTTCAGTAAATCGAGGAAAAGGAGTTTCCCTGCACATTCACTATATAAAATTCACTGGAGGAAAAAGTTTACGTTGCCGTCGTCAGATTTGGAAGTCACTCAAAAGGCTCTTTCACGGTGGCTTTCAGTCGACTTCAGTGAGGCGCGGTGGTTTATGGGAGGAGTAGTTCCTTCACTCGGAAATGAAAATATGTACACAGGCTTGTACCTTCGACTTTTTTTGGATTTTCTCTTCGTTTTTTCACTCAAAATGATATGTTGTATGCTTATGAGTTAAGCCGTAGCTGGTTATCCTCAGACATGCTCTTATACTCTTTAGATATGGATTTTACAAAATGTCAATGGGAGAAATGAATAGGAAATTTACTTCCGGCACCAACGCTCTCTCAGGCTGTGGGCGGGACTGTGATGCTCTATAGGTGCGTCTCGCTGGCGGGGATCAAGCTTTTGCCATTTTTTGCGAGATGCCGCCGGTGAACAGCTGGCGGGCCGACTGCTTCATTTTCTCTGGCGGTTGCCTCCGTCTAATGGACCGCGGCCGGCTGGCGGCAAGCCGCTTTGAAATACAAGGATTTCTACTCTCAAAATCGACCAGCCACGGCTATTATTATTTTTTTTGCTCCAAAGCCATTAGGGTTTTTAGGCTATAACAGATTTGACTCTTGATTTCATTATAAGGTTTAGGAAATGACATTTAAATTACTTTGAAACTCTGAAGATTATACAGTAATAGGCTATGTAAAATATATTTAATTATTTTATGCAGGTAAAAATTGTTTACATTTCTTTGATTGATGCACATTTGAGACATGCACCAATAAACCAAAAATTATTTGGCAATAAAACTTGGCAATAAATATCTTTCTGATTAGATTTTAAAATAGATATTTAATTCATGGTATGAACAATTTAGCAGATTATTTTTTTAAAGGCAATTAAAAAAAATCTAAACGCATTAAAAATGTTAAAAATATATTGCTAAAACTCATTACAAAGACTGTAAACTGTGAAGTAGCCTACTGAATTGTGGAGTTAGACTGTTAAACAGTTTTGCACCATTGGTGTGTTCAGGATTTTTTGGACGGGGCTAAAACAGTGGCTCGATGACGCACTGGAACCCCTGAGGCTGGCTCGTGGCTCGTGGGTCGCACATTGCGCATCAGTTGACGGGCTTTGGTTATGGATTTGTTTGCCTCAGTTAGATTAAAACACTGAAATAGCACGGTGTTACACACTCCTGTACAGTAGCCGGCGGTATGCACCTACAATTTGATTACATCTTACAATCCGCCATTAATCAAGAGAAGAAGAAGATTGCCGAAGTTACTACAGGCTACAGTTTGCTAGCTAGCAAAGTCATCGACTACCGTCGTTTAAGTAAGTATATGTTTCCCTTTTGTGTAACGCAATATTATGTTTACATTGTTTTAGTTTATCTTTTTAAAATATCTAAGTTAGTAATCTTTGTTCTTGCAGTTTGCTGCTGCTAGTCCAGTAGCTAGAGTGGCTAACGTTAGCAAGTGTTAGCTAACACATGCTGTTTTGCCTTTGTTACAGGGCACACTGAGGTTAAGCAATGTTGCTAGTAACTGTTACATGTAGAAATGTAATTAGCTACTTACAGTAGTTAGCCAAAGCTTCACATCTAGAAAGACTAAGTATAACTTAAGTTTTTTCTAACAAAACATAACATAATAATGTATATAGGTTGTGTAATAAATTCTTTTGTTTGTCCGAACAAGTATGCTGCTAGTTCATTTCACAATGTAGCTACAGTGGTTAATATTGGTTCTCTTTGATCACTGCAGCAAGCTTTATGGAAAAGAACATGTGACATACAACATGCATGGATTGGTTTGGTGCACCTCATACACCTCATAAGGCCTATGTCTTAGTGTCCAGTGTTTTAACAGTATTGAAAATAGTGCCTTTAGTTGTATATGTATATATATATATATATATATATATATATATATATATATATATATATATATATATTTTATATATATATATATATATATATATATAATTTATGTAGATTTCCAGAGACTCCAGAATGAAAAACAAGCCCTGAGGGAAAGCAATGCACCAGCAGGTGAGAACATGCACTCTTTCTTAAATTTAACTTTTTTGTGTGCGTCCAAAAGTACCATATGCCTTTTATTTTGTAGCTTCAGATGACAGCGGCTCACTTCGAGAGCAGGTGAAGCAAGTTGGGACAATGTTGAAGACGTTTGCTCGCACTGCGCAATCAGGTACAACTTGCAAACAATGCAGGCGTTGGTTTAATTCCCACTGGGCCCATCTGTACATGTAGTAGACCTAGATATAACTGTCATAGTTTAGTTGTTGAGAGGCCAGGACTGACTACTTTATTCTTTTATTCTGGGAACCCCTGTAGGTGCAGTTTAGACCCCAATGCTGCGACGTCTTGTAGAGTTTGGTGATGTTGTGCGTAGCATGGACAACAAAATGGACACTATGCAGCAACATTTTCAGTGCCAATGTGTCTGTTGGGGAGTTATCCCTGCCAGGAGATCCGTTACTCCCCCTAGACACCCAGGAAGAGTTGGCGTTACTTGACAACAGTATGAGGCAGGATAAAGACCTCCAGGAACGATTTGTAAATCAATTCAATTCAATTCAAATTTATTTGTATAGCGCTTTTCACAATACACATTGTCTCAAAGCAGCTTTACAGAAAGTCCATTTCAGAAATGTACATAGAAAAATACAGGGAGTTAATCATGTATTAATTTAGGCATAACATATCGCCGGCGTTGAGTCGTCTCTCCACAGGCGTTTAGTCGTCTCATCACAGGTGTTGGGGCATCTGAAGTCTCCGTGAGAGGCTGGATACAAACTGGAGCTGACGAACGCTAGCAGAAAGACAGATGGGAAATAATTAGCATATCTGATGTTCATAATATTAATGCATTCGAACTGATTCAGAAGTAGTATAAAAAGTAAGCATTAAGTGAAGTAAGTGTTCTGATTTAGTTTATAACGCCATAGGGTAATCTAAAAAGTAAAATTAAGATTGTACACTGCATATTCTACAGTCTGAATCCACAGCCTGTTACATTTTAAATTTATGAGAAGCTTCAGAGAAATGTAACTTGTTACACTTTTTTGTATTTTCAGCTTCGGTTTTCGGAAATCGCATGTGGGAGGGACCTAAAGACAACCGTGTGGCGAATACTTCAGAGCAGTGTTGTAAGACCGGTCTCGAGACCACTTTTTGATGGTCTCGGTCTCGTCTCGGACTCGACCGCATTTGGTCTCGGTCTTGTCTCGGTCTCGGACATTGAGGACTCGGGATTTTTTTTCAAGACCAGACAAGACCATAACTGTGAAAATATCACTAATTTGCCAGTATATTAACACATTTTTTTGTTAACATCCTTGCTTTTATTGTATGTAAAACATACTGATTCAAAACCAAGCAATAACGTGACTCATTGGTCATTGCTAATTATGTATTTTTGTTACCGCTGCCTGTCACCCATCCCCGCCCCCTTTCACTCGCACTCCCAAGTGATCTGTGGTTGTCTGGGAGCGGGAGAAGATGTCTGCAAAATCTTCAGTCATAAAATTCGGCTACAAAAACCATCACGAATATATTTGCAAAACAACATCAAGAAGAAAGCATACAGCTTCTTGTAAATTCTGCAGTGCTTCGCTTTCAGAGATGGTGGGGACTACGTCAAACTTTTATCGTCACTTAGAAAGGAAGCACAAAGAAAGGTAAGCTATGTGTAAGTGATGTTAGCAAAGTTGGCTAGCTAACGTTAGCAATCTGCCTCGTACAAAATAAAATTACTCCTCACACAAAGAGATTTTGTCAATATTAGCTAACGTTATACATATTATAGGGATGGGAATTGAAAACCGGTTCCACTCGAGAACCGGTTCTAAGTTTTATGAACCATCGATATTGAATGCCCTCAACGTTAACGAGTCCTCTTATCGATGCTCCTGCTCCAAAGCGAATTTTTGTCCCGCCATAGCCTTATTTGATAGATGAGTAATGTAGATAAACTGCTGCGAGTGGGACAGGGCGCATCAGAAGAACGAGCAGAGAGGTCGTGCTCTCTCTCTCTCTCTCTCTCTCTCTCTCTCTCTCTCTCTCTCTCTCTCTCTCTCTCTCTCTCTCTCTCTCTCTCTCTCTCTCTCTCTCTCTCTCTCTCTCTCTCTCTCTCTCTCTCTCTCTCTCTCTCTCTCTCTCTCTCTCTCTCTCTCTCTCTCTCTCTCTCTCTCTCTTCTCTCTCTCTCTCTCTCTCTCTCTCTCTTGCGGAGCCAGGCTAATGTATAAAGGCATCACCGTCTCCTAAGCGCTGTCTTGCTCTCTCTCCCTGCCACATAGTAATCAAAATAAATCGACACGATGTAATGGTAAAAGGTCGGAAGACCATAGTTTCATGTGGAGCATTCGGATATATTTTTTTCCTGAATTACAGGAAGTGTTCCGCACATTCAGCTGACATAAACCACACTTTAAATAAACGAAAAAACCTATCCAGTGATTAAATGTTTTGTGTGTTGACACAAATCTTGTGGGATGTCACGAGACAGGCCACAAAGCTGTGAAGCTAGTGTTAAGTTACATCGACCTTAGCTAATGTCAGCTGCATACAGCTCCCGACATTAAAGCTACGCGCCGATGTAATGCTCACTCGTTTGGGCGAGAGAGAGCTAGCCTATATGAGCAGAGAGTGGAGACTGAGTAATGCGCATCAACTTACATGAGAAATGACTAAATTAAATAGGTTATTGTATGGCACATGGTACGTTACTTTCAGAGAGCTAATTTGTAAGTTCCAATTTACAGTTGCAGATCAAATATATAACTTTTTACCAGCACGCTTTCTCTGGCTCATACCATATCAATCATTTAACTTCCTTGTTTACCTGTTAGAAAAATGTGATAGCCAAAATACCATTGATTTATATTGTTTACCCACACATGTTCTTATGTAGTAACATTACCCAGATTTTACATACATTTATGAAGTTGCTACTTATTTTTAAGATTATTCTTTTGATGTAATTGATATTTATATGAAGATATTTCACTGATGATATTTTACTGATTCTTCTTCCATAAATTTGTAGGTTCTTGGAGTACAAGGCAGGGCAACAGACAGATGTCACACAGCCAACTATATCATTCTTTACACAGAAAGTGCAGCTCTACAGTCTACAATCGCCAAGGCAACAAGCCATCAGTGAAGCCATTGTTCAAGATTTAATAATTGGGTGTTGTCTGCCTCTGTCACTTGTGGAAAATGGACATTTTAAACACTTTCTTGGGATTATGGATAGTAAATACACACCAATCTCTAGAAAAACTATTTCTGAGAGACGGATACCAGAGTTAGTAAGGAAGGTCAAGGACACTGTTTTGGAGAAACTTGAGACCCAGTCATCGGTGTCATTAACGACTGACATCTGGTCTGATCGCAGGCTACGCTCCTTCCTGGGAGTGACTGCCCATGTGTGCTATAAATCAAAGGATTCCTATGCACTTGAATCCTACCTGCTGGACTGTAGGCGTTTTGTAGGCAGACATACTGGAGAGCATATTGCTTCTGCCTTTGATGAGATCACAGAAGAATATGGTATCCGTCAGAAAATAAGCTATATAATAACAGACAATGCCGCCAATATGAAATGTGCTTTCAAAGTACACATGCCCCAAAAGCAATCTGACGACAGTGAGAGTGAGGAGGATAATCTAGATGATGAGCACTTGTGGGAGGACATTACTTCAGTGGAAGACACAGAATTACCCTGGTCATCAGGTGAACGTCTTTCCTGCTTCGCACACTCTCTGCAGTTAGTTGTGAATGACGGCATGAAGGAGGTAAGGGCCATTTCCCGCACCATAGCCAAAACATCACGATTCACAACTCTATTACATAGCAGCTCACAATTCAAAGACAAGTTTGAGGCTATGTTTGGCACTAATAAGACTGTTCCAGCTGCAAACAATACTCGCTGGAACAGTACATTCAAACAAGTACAGGCCCTCACAGCTCTGGACTACAAAGCCCTGAACGAAATGTGCAGCAAGGATTACGAGGATGTGGTGTTTAGTACCCGTGAGTGGAACCAGTTGAAGGAACTGAGTGCAGTCCTTGCTCCATTTTCCGAGGCAACAGACCTGACAGAAGGAGAGAAATCAGTTACCATTAGCATGGTGGTTCCAACTGTCCTGGACTTGAATACACACCTCCTCAAGATGGAGGAGACCGGAATGCAGTGTCGGCCATTGGTCAGAGCCCTCCAACAGTCTCTGGTGAAAAGATTCTCTGGAATCTTTACAAAAACAAACATGGGCAAAGACCGCGGAAAAGAGGAACCTTTTAACCACAATGTGTACTTTTTTGCTACCATGCTGGATCCACAGTTTGGCTTAAGCTGAGTGGACTTAGATGTTACGAATGGGGGAAATGCAACATCAGTGAAGAAGTTCAGAGATGAACTTAAGAAGACACTGACAGGTTAGTATACATTTTTATCCGGTGAAAATTAATGTCTTATTTGCAAAACTATGAATCCTAAATGTTTTAAATTAGTAGCCCATAAAAGCCTTAACTAGTGTTACAGTTGAATTCATAGAGTCTTCATTTCATCTGTTTATTTTTTGTCATAAAAAATATTTTGTAATACTCTGGGCCAACTGAACCTGATACTCTTTATATTTAGGCTGGTAACATGCCTATTGTACATAAACCAAACTCACTTTATACTAGCCCATCATACTCACCTGTAGAGAGAAATCAAAGTAGAGTGTTCCAAGTACTATTAAAAACAGTAGGCCAATGGTTAGATTTAGTACAGTAGCAGCTTGTAACCTAAATAAATAACTATTCTCATTTCATTACTGACCTCTGCACTGAATGAAATAACCAGCACTTACATTTACATTAACTTGCTATGTTTATTTGAATAACAAAAAGATAACGTAATTGATCATTTAAAAAATTTGTCTTATAAAAGGTCCTAAAGGTATTTCATTTAACTCTGATATGTGCATATCCTTTTAAATCTAACTCAGTTATTGTGTTTGTGTTTTTCAGACACATTGATCTTAGAGGTGGAGAACATGATGGTCAGTAAAGATGATCATGAAACTGCCTCAGAAGCCATGAATGTGGATCCAGCCAGTGATTCGCCACCACTCAAATGCCCTCGCCTTCTGTCCCGTTACAAGGCACACAAGAAGCACGGCTCAGTCCAAGATTCAAGTATTGTAACACAGATAAGCAAATACTTTGATGCCATCCGTGACTCTGATACTGATAACGCACTTGTCTTCTGGGCCAAAAACCATGCCAGATTCCCACAACTCCACAATTTGGCATTGAAGGTGCTGTCAGTCCCTGCCTCCTCTGCACCAGTGGAGAGAGTTTTCAGTAGAGGAGGCATTATAATGAGACCTCATCGTGCACGTTTAGGTCACAGAATGTTGCAATCTCTCATGTTTCTAAAATGCAACCAAACTTTACTTTACACAAATTTCCATTGATGTAACTTTTGAGGTGTCCATCTATTCCTCTATTGCAACTACCGTGCAACTATGTGGTTATCCTTTATGGGGCACCATTTGATCCAAAACGTGGATTCAAAAGGCGCCCCATAATCCTTGGCCTTGAGCTTGAATTTATAAAGAGTGTTTTGTCACTGCAGCTTTTTAATATGATGAATCTGCTCCCAATTAAACAGTTGTGTATTTTTATGCAGCTTTGAAAACTTATAAAAGCTGACACATTCGTTCAAAAGCAAACTTAAAGGGATAGTTCACCCCAAAATGAAAATTATGTCAGTTATTACTCACCCTCATGTTGTTCCAACCCCGTAAGCCCGTAATTTAATTTGTATTCTGAAGATGAACGAAAGTCTTACGGGGTTGGAACAACATGAGGGTGAGTGATTACTGACAGAATTTTCATTTTGGGGTGAACTAACCCTATAAATCTGTAAAAGAGAGAAACCTTCTTGTGTCTTTAGTTCTTACTGTCGATGATTGTTTCTGAGCATCTACATTTTACATAGACTTACTGTATTCATATTCAGCTTTACGTTTAATGCAGCGGAAAACCCTGGGTGAATGTATAGATGTTGCTGTATAGATTGACTTTAAAGTTAATGTTTTGATTTGAAATAAGTAAGTAACTCAAAACAACCATTTAATATGTATCTTCGGCATTTTTGCACACTGTAAAAGATGCCGGATATAATTTACTGTACATCAAATGGTCAGTCAGTCAGTCAGTCATGTTTTTGTGTTCTGTGTCTATATCTATATCTATGTGTTTATCCACTGCAGTGAGCTTGAATTTATGAAGAGTGTTTGCCACTTCAGTTTAAGGTTTGGCATGATGAAATTGCTCCCAATTAAATCAATTTTGTACTTTTATAAATTACATGCATTTTTTTTTTTACACATTTAGCTATGCGGTTTTGAAAGAAAGAAAAAAAGATTGTTGTTGGTTTAAAAACAACATAACTTTATGTATTGTTAATAAAAGTGAAGACTTGTTTTACATTCTGTAAATGATGGAAGTCACCCATGAGTTTTGAATAAAGATGGTTAACTTTATTTAAGCTTTGAGTGTTAAATATCTGTTTTTATGGGAATGTGGATCTTTCAGATCAATTTGAGAAGCTCTTTTGATCATGTTTCACAATTTTTTGTGTCATGTAGTGTGGGGCGCTGGTCTTGGTCTTGGTCTCGGTCTCGCCCTCCCTCGGTCTTGGTCTCGACTTGGTCTCGGCCCCTAAAAGTCTTGGTCTTGTCTCGGTCTCGATACACTCTTGTCTTGGTCTCGGGTTAGGTGGTCTTGACTACAACACTACTTCAGAGTATCTTCTCTAATCACCTTTCCATCAATACAATCTGGACTGGTGTAGGGGATAAAGCATGTTTTAGAGACATGTTCCTGAAGACCATTGTTCAAAGTAAGTTGGATATATTTTTTTAATATTTAAGTAGATGTGTATGACCTTATGCTATTCAAATAGAATGACAGATCTGAATTTTCTACAGGAGCCATCCGGAAGAACCCGGCGACCCAGGATGCCACTGATGAGGAGATCCAGGTTAACGTTATGCGTTACCTGAAGTGAGCATCTGACTGTGAAGGTGGAAAAAGGCGCCGCACCGCTGAGAGGGACCCACAGCCGACCCCTTAAACCTAGGCTAGAAACTGTCTGGTTACTCTTGATCTCACTGCATTGGCTGCCGATTAAACATAGAATTGATTTCAAAATTCTATTGTTTGTTTTTAAATCCATTCGTAATGAGACACCACAGTATTTAACAGACCTGCTTCATCCCTACGTTCAGTCAAGGTCACTTAGATCTGCTAACTGTGGACTATTGCAAGTTCCCAGGACAAGACTAAAGAACAGAGGTGATCGTGCCTTTTCCGTCATCGGTCCGAAACTATGGAATACTCTCCTGGCTCATATCAGAACTGCCCCAACTTTATTT
The DNA here is from genome assembly GCA_036326025.1 of Chrosomus eos. Taxonomy (NCBI): domain Eukaryota; kingdom Metazoa; phylum Chordata; class Actinopteri; order Cypriniformes; family Leuciscidae; genus Chrosomus; species Chrosomus eos. The sequence continues at coordinate 46,862 of JAZAVI010000416.1, read as the reverse complement.
ACCTTTAAGTCCGCCCTCAAAACTCATTTATTTTCTTTGGCGTTTAATATACCTTGACTGACTGTTCCAAGATTTTACTTTCATGTGTTACACCTACTTTACAGCTCTTGTTTTGTTTTATCTTGTATCTTCTTTTGTACAGCACTTTGGTCAACTTCGGTTGTTTTTAAATTGTGCTTTATAAATAAACATTGTATTGTATTGTATTGGTTACTGATATTCTTCTAAATGTCATAAAATCAGCTGAATGTATTTGAAAACGGTAAAACTCAACTGTTTAACTCTGAGGGAGTTGTAAAATGAGCCTATTTCCAAAAAAAGTGGAGTATCCCTTTAACTGTTATTCTATTAAAATAGCTTTGAATACTATACCAAGCTATATCTCTGATAATTGATATTGTACATTATATGGTACTAAATATTCTACTTCATTCTGTCACAGTGCTTAACTGTTATTCTATTGTTAAATATAGCTTGTAAATCCGTGTGCCACAGGTCAGCATTGCAGTTATAATGGTATATTGTACTCTATAGCTTTACTCTAAATTATTACCACTTATCCTATTATTAGAAATGTAAATATGATGTTATACCTCAAATTATTTTTGGGTAATTATGGTAATTATTTTAATCCCAGAGCTAACCTCTTTATATTATTACCAAGTATTGTGTTACAATAGTGTTTTTCTTTAACCAAAATTTAATTGGAAACCTGCATGTTAGTGTGTGTGTGTGGGTTGGTTTATGTGATTTATGAGTACACAAATTTGTATTATGACATGTGCATTACACTGGTATTACAACTTATGGGTGGTTTATGAGGACATTTCAAAAGTCCTCATAAATCAAATGGCTTAAAAAACATAAAAAACAATGTTTTATTAAAAAAATAAAAATGCAGCATGTCTCCTGTGATGGGTAGGTTTAGGGATAGGGGCAGTGTAGGGGGGCAGAATATACAGTTTGTACAGTATACTTTATATTGTTTATACAGTATATATATATATATATATATATATATATATATATATATATATATATATATATATATATTATTTTTTTATTATTATTATTTTATTATTATTTTTTTGCGCGTGCGCCAACTGTGCTGGCAGCAAGTCCGGAAAGCTCTGTGTTGTGCTGAGTGAATACGTCTTCGTCTGGTGTCTGATTGTGGTACAAAATGTGTCTGATAACATATTCACATGACAAACTCCTTCAACTGCAACCCCAAGGAAAATCTAATGGAATTATAAAGAGACTGTAAAGAGACTGCCTGTGACCATTAGATCTTACAGGAGGTGGACTCCGGAGACTAGCGAAGCTCTGAGGGACTGTTTTCAGTCTACTGACTGGAACACACTTATGGACACTCACAGGTCAGATAATAATATTGATGTGGCGGTTGAATGTGTGACTGATTATGTTCATTTTTGTATGGACGTGGTGGCTCCGGTCAGAGAAGTCCGATGTTTTCCAAATAATAAGCCATGGATTACGAGAAACATAAAGCAACATCTGAATCAGAAGAGGGAGGCTTTTAAAACTAGGGACACGGAAAGCATCAGGGCTGCCCAACGCAACTTGAAGAGGGCTATAAGACAAGCTAAAAAAGATTACAAGGAAAAGCTGGAGAAAAAACTACAGCATCACAGCACAAGGGAAGTGTGGAAGGGAATGAGAGTGATTACTGGCTATAAGGAGAACAGAAGGGTGACTCAAGGAGATATCTCTTTAGCCAACGAGTTCAACCACTTTTACAGTAGGTTTGCTCCTGTCTGTGCCTCTCCACCACGTCCACCCAGTGGTGGCACCACGTCCACCCAGCGGTGGCGCCACGCCCGCTGTTGCCTCCTGCCCTGTTCCATCTAGTGACTGTTCCACCCTTGCTGCTGCCTCCTGCTCTGCTCCACCCACTGGCTGTTCCACCGCTGCTGCTATCCTCTGCCCTGCTCCATCCAGTGGTTGTTCTACCTCGGCTGCTGTCTCCTGCTTTGCTACACCCAATGGCTGTTCCACCTTTTCTGCTGCCTCCTGCCCTGCTCCATCCAGCGGCTGTTCCACCTATGCTGCTGACTCCTGCTCTACTACATCAAGGGGCCGTTCCACCTTTTCTGCTGCCTCCTGCCCTGCTCCACCCAGCAGCTGTTCCAGCCTTGCTACCTCCTCTGGCTTTGCTACACCTAGTGGCTGTTACATCTATGCTGCCTCCTCCGACTCTGCTACACGAAGTGGCTGTTCCACCTTTTCTGTTCCACCCAGCAGCTGTTCCATCTCGGCTGCTGCCTCCTGTTCTACGACACCAAGTGGCCGTTCCACCTTTCTTGATGCCTCATGCCCTGCTCCACCCAGCAGCTGTGCCAGCCTTGCTACCTCCTCCTGTTCTGCTACATCTAGTGGTTGTTCCATCTATGTTGTCTCCTCCGGCTCTTTTACACCCAGTAGCTGTTCTACCCCTTCTGCCGTCTCCTACCCTGCTCCATTCAGCTGTATACCAAAATGTGGTTATTTTAGCATGGAGACGGTGAGGGCTGAGCTCAGAAGATTGCGTCCTGGCAAGTCAGCTGGACCAGATGGAATACCACCGAGGCTTCTGAAGGACTGTGCTGCGGAGTTGGCGGTTCCTCTGCACACACTCTTTAATTGGAGTCTTCAGAACAGTCAGGTGCCGAAGCTGTGGAAGACATCCTGCATTGTGCCAGTGCCTAAGGGTGGGAGACCCTCCGGGGTCAAGGATTACAGACCAGTGGCCTTGACGTCTGTGATTATGAAGACCCTTGAAAGGCTCCTCCTTCGGTTCCTGGGCCCTCAACTTCAGTGCCCACTTGACCCCCTGCAGTTTGCCTATCGAGCAAACATGGGGGTGGAGGATGCTGTGCTCTACTTGCTTCATCGAGTTCACACTTTTCTCGATTGGACAGGGGGGTATGTGAGGCTGATGTTTTTTGATTTTACGAGTGCATTCAACACCATCCAGCCTCAGATTCTGAGAGGCAAACTCGTGAATCTTGGCATGAAGCCTGCTCTTACTGAGTGGATAATCAGCTATCTGACAGAGCGGCCACAGTACGTCAGACTGGGGAACATGGTCTCAGACACTGTGGAAACAAGTATTGGGGCCCCCCAGGGAACTGTATTATCCCTTTCCTCTTCACCTTATATACATCAGAATTTACATACAGTACACCTTCTTGCCATATACAAAAATATTCTGATGATACTGTGGTGGCGGCTTGTGTGAGGGGAGGAGATGAGGAGGAGTATAGGAGGGTCATCTTGGAGTTTGTGACCTGGAGCAGGTGCAATGGTCTCGTCCTTAATACTTCTAAAACCAAGGAGATGATAGTGGACTTTGGGAGGCGTAAGTCACACTATCTACCGGTGGTAATTGAGGGGGTGGACATTGAGGTGGTCTAGACATACAAATATCTGGGAGTCCATCTGAACCATAAATTGGACTGGTCAGCACATGTAAATGCAGCATATAGGAAAGGCCAGAGCAGACTCTTCTTTCTGAGGAAGTTAGGGTGTACTCACACTAGGCACGGTTGCCATGAACCGGGCCCAAGTACGATTGTCCCCCCTCCCCACTCCCCCTCTGGCCTGCACTCACACAGAGGGTTTCAGCATTCGTGCCGGAGCACGCTTACGTCATTATGGTGCGACGGTTTCGGGATAAACAATAAGAAGCCGCGCTCTCAAAACACAATGGAGTCCATCGCTGTTCCGTGCTCCAGCACGGTTAGCGCTCACACTGCATGCGAACCGCGCCCGAGTCCAACTGAACCGTGCTCTGGCCCACCTCTTCCAAGCGGGCCAGGGCCGTCTAATCGAGCCGCGCCCGGGCACGGTTCGCAGCACTCACACTAGTCAAACGAACCGCGCTTTGATGGTCAAACGCACTCGGGCACGGTTCAAACTGCTAGTGTGAGTACACCCTTAAAATCGTTCCATGTCTGTAATGAGATGCTGTACCTCTTCTATCAGTCGATTGTGGCCAGTGCTGTGTTCTTTGCTGTGGTGTGCTGGGGCAGCTGTATGAAAGCCAGTGATGGGAACCGACTGGACAAACTGGTCAGAAAGTGTGTGTCAGTGTTGGGGAGGAGGGTTGACTCTGTAGGCGAGTTGGTGGAGGAAAGAATGAGGAGAATGATGAAATCCATCCTCAGTAACAGGAGCCACCCACTACATGACACTGTGGATACCCAGCGAAGCAGCCGCAGTGACCGACTCCTCTCTATGAGCTGCAGGACTGAGAGGTTCAGGAGGTCATTTGTTCCGGCCGCCATAAGGCTATACAATGGATCTGCTTGAAGTGCACTATTATTCTACTACTAATGGTAGTAGTAGTTTGTTGTGTGACTCTTTTACTATTAACTCTTTTATTACTGTTATTATTTGTGCTTTTTTTTAATGCGTGTATAGTAGTGAGAATGTTTGTTGGTAATCAACACACACTAAAGCTGATGGACATTGAATTTCCCCTGTGGGGATTAATAAAGGTCTACTCTACTCTACTCTCTACTCTACTCTATAAAAACCATTACGCCTATGGAATGTCCTCATAATGCTGTTGCACCAACGTGTGTGTGTGTGTGTGTGTGTGTGTGTGTTTGTATTTTTCTTTTATATTTCAGTGATCTGACATCTTGTTTTAATGACAGTTACTGTACTTTGAAATGTGGAATTAAAATGCCAAATGGAAATGTGTCTGGTTTGATCAATCATTATTCTTGATAAACTGCATGCTATAAATATTAAATTATATATATATATACAAGGGTGTAACTTTGGTTTGAGAAGTGGGGGGACACACAAAATGGGGGATTTTTTTTTTCCGATTTGAATCCCATTTCCTGCATTTACATACATTTAGGGACTATGGTACTATGGTGATACAAAATCCAGGAAATAATTAAGTTGATTATAATGATAAATTCTGCCAAAAATAAAAGTAGGCTACTAAACTATGTATAACAAAAATTTGGATGGTCCTTTTAACACATTCTGTTGACTATAAACTAACGTTGCACCTACATGTCTACTAACTCTCATTAGAGTATTAGTAGAGTATTAGTAGACTGGTAGGGTTAGGGTTAGAATAAGTTGACATGTAGTTGCATAGTTACTTATAGTCAGTAGACTGGCTGTTGGAGGACCATCACAATAAAGTTATCAGATATTAGGCAGACTAATACTAATGACAGTCAGTTGACATGTAGTTGCAAAGTTACTTATAGTCACCAGAATGTTCAAAAGGGACCATCAAAATAAAGTGTTATTAAACAAAAGATTTTACTTTTTTGATTAATAGGGGCCGATTCCCAAAACTTGAGGTAATAATTTTATAAAGTCAAAAATGTTCACCATTAATGTTTTGTGTGTAAATAAAATTTTAATTATGTGAGACCCAATTTCCACTGTAATGTAAAAACTACATATAGTATATTTTAAATAATTGTTTAATAGCATCTTTTTATGAATGAAGGCCAGTTTCAATAATATTAATATAGCTACTGACGTCTCGATGAAAAGGACCCCACCCTCCCCCAAATTTGAAACATTTATTAGGCTTCAAAATATAACAACTTTAAATTTAAGTAAACTTTAAACAATCTTCACTTGAAACCCATAATAAATGTCATATTTACCTGTGCCCTTCCTGTCTAACAGGTACGAAATATACAGAAATTGAATAAGGTTATAAAATAGTCTGCACTGCATACATTAAATTAAATATAGATTAATCCTTATTAAATCTACAACGTTCTTTAGACAAGATCAGTGAGTAATGTGCTCTGTTCCCCTTTGATCTTTGGTTAACTTAAATGACAGAATTGGCTGGTGTCCCTTTAAGATCTATCGCTGATGACAGGATCTTACCCATTTAATTTTCTCATTTACGCTTGACTTTCATTTAAGGTTTTATTTAACTCATTTAAGACTGTTCTTGTGAGTATACAATTGACAAAACGGAAATTTTGGAATAAATGTGTGTATTATTATTATTCAAGTGCGAAAGAGAACTGTATTCTGGCGCGCTGTCTGTGAATGTCCTGACGCACACGCACACGACGCACAGTCAGCGCGCCAGAATCCAGTTCTCTTTTATACCTGCTCATTAGAACTTTCAGCGAGCTCTTTTTAGAGTGTGGACTATGGTGAGACGCGACGCACCTGGATGCGGACGCGCGCATCGCCACAGGCTATATTCTGCTCCTCCAGGGCGATGACGGTGTGCGGTTAAAAAAATCATAAACGAACTTGAATGTGGGGGGGACACAAACGGGATTTTGAAAAGTGGGGGGGACATGGCCCCCGTGTCCCCATAGGAAATTACGCCCATGTATATATATATATATATATATATATAAATAATGCAATAAGCGGCGGGGCAGCTGGCTCGAAAATAGCGTTTGCCTCCGACGGGCCGCGGAAGGACCGCCTTCGGTATAACGGCGGCTGGCCTGCGGGCCGGCCGCGGAACGAAGGCGGTCCTTCCGCGGCCCGTCGGAGGCAAACGCTATTTTCGAGCCAGCTGCCCCGCCGCTTATTGCATTATTTATTTATATATATATATATATATATATATATATAATTTAATATTTATAGCATGCAGTTATAATGCAGTTCTTACAATGGAAAGAAAATACACAAACAACTATTGACATACAAAAGATTCTACACTTGTAAAACAAAAGTACACATTCATAAACCAAAACAACAAATACACTTACTCAGAAACAAAATTAACTCATTTAGACAAAATTCAAAACAATACAAATAAAGCAAGTTATGCCAACAAGAGCCATTCAATTTAGACCCAGGCAAAACAGTAGTGCAGTCACATTGGTAGGTTTAAATCCCGCCCTCAAATAAATCACAGGAACCCTTGGCCATTGTCGCACCACAGGAGGTTCGCAGCACTATACTACACATCGTCACTCGCCTTGTGAGAATGCAGCCACTTACGAGACAACACACTGGCAGCTATTGCAAGAGCCAGTGCACACCAGAGAGAAAACCAGAGGATGCATCAAACTCTCCATTACTCACAACATGAAGTTTACAATGGGCAGGACCCATAGAGTCCCATACCTGGCCAACAAACCACTCACATTTTTATACTCCCCAAACTGGGCACTGATAGGCTCACAGAGTTGGCATGACACCAACCAATCACAGCAAGGGCTAAACATCACCCTGCTACATTCGGAATAACATGTTTTATTGTTATAAGTAGTTCTAACCCTTTATGACCTGCCATAGAACAATTCCACCAGAGTATATCTTTGTATTTTTACATGCTGTGGTGTCATTTTTTTGAGCATTTTCATATGCCATACATCAAAATAATCCTTACTCTCCCAGTTTGAAGGCTATGTTTATAATAAATCAATAGTAACTATATAAATATCTCAAAAGTGCAATAAACAAAAAGAAAAAAATATATGTTATTTTTTTTTAACATATTTTCTTCAATACAAAAAATGAATAAATGTCAACCTCAAACTTGTCAATGAGAAAAACGTGCACAAAACAATTTAAAACTATACAGAATTTATTTGAACTGTTTACATAAATTAGTTTTTAAGATACACTCATTTTACACTCATTCAAAAAAAAGGCGTGTACTTTCGTTTAGACATAACGCTGCGTGCGTGCGCGCGCCCGCGCTCGCGCGCATGTGTGTGTGTGTGTGTGAATGTCCTTGTATTTGTGAACGTCTAAAGGAGAAAGAAATAATAAAATAAAGCGATGGTAAAAAGACAATAACGATATAAGGAACATATAGCAAATGGGAGTCAAATGGGAGTCAAACGGGAGTCAAACGCATGGTCAAATGACGCAGCGTGTGACGTCACAACACGTGACACACCCGGGGGTCATAGTGCACAGAACGTGATACGTCAATGAGTCATCGGAAGACGTAACTATCAATCGCAGATCTACAGAACATGTGTGCAAAGAGGTGCAATTCATTTTTGTGTTTTTGTTTTTTTGTAAACGCATATTACGCAGTTTGTACAGATTGATTAGAGGGTGAAAACAACGCAACATGGGCATGTTGGAGGCTTGATCTGAACATGTTACATCTCTGGTTTTGTATGCAAAAAGAATGATTGAGCTAGCCATTTGGTTTCAGTTTCTATAGGCTTTAAACAGACACAGGGAAACGGGAGCGCTGACGCTCCCGTCGGTCTCAAAGGGCTAAAGAACAACGACTTAAATTAATGTGAGAGTGGCCACTGTTGTACACTCTTAGAGAACTTTGTACTTTCTGAATGTCACATATGCTAAGGTTGTGTTTGTTTATTTATTAAAGAATTTGAATAATGTATAGCTTGTGTTCTTATTGTAACTGCATTATACCTATTGACTCAATTTTAACTCATTTATATCTATTAATTTTAAGGTTTCTGTGTCGGTGAAGATTCTGGATTTGATTTTTCAGAAGGAAACCATGACCAGGAGCCGATGCAGATCGAGGCAAACAAGTTACACAGTTGGTGATGAAACCAGAACTATGATTTTGACTGTTTGGGGTGAAAAATATCTGCAAATTGGGAAGTGGTTCAGGCATACTGTGTATGGCATACTGTAAAACTTCAAAAGTAATGTCAGTGTTTCAAGGACACATTACAACAGGTCAGGAAACCAGAAAATGCATCTAGAGCATGATGTATTTTGCAAGTTGCTTAGTTTGCAGACAGGTGTCAAATATGAGTCTGATGAGTTAGCGTCAAATATTTTGAGTCAGGAAAGGCTAAGGGTTGAAATGTGTCAAGATTGTGAGTGGTCATTTGCAGACAATGAAGAAAACGGGTCTGAGGATTGTATCACAGCTTGGAGCTCAACAGGTGTCAGTACAATAGTTGTGCAGTTAGATGTGCATGATACAAAGATGGCATGAGTTGCAGTACTGATACTGTAAATAGTGTTCATGAGGAGGAGGTTAAAGAGTTTCACAACATTTTTGAAAATGTGATTTTAAAGTTTGAGGATGTATATTTTAGACTATTAATTTGTTGATGTTTTTTTTTTGGCTATGTAACATGGGGTGAACTTCAGTTCATAGTGTATCTTCTTGTAACACTGCTATACAGATCCCTCTGAAAGATGATGTGCATTTTGAAGGGACTTTTTTATGTTTGTGATTAATATATACAATTGTTTATATTTAAACAGATGTTTTTTTGATGTGAAAAATAGTTTGTGTAAAAGCACAATATAGTCTGAAAGGTTGGGTTTCGCTACAAAGATTTTATTTAAAATGTGTATTGTGCACTTAAGATTACTTTTTGTTGAAGCAAAGTTTCAATAGAGAAATTTCAAGATTATATTGAGACTATTCTTTTTTTTTTTTTTTAGAAGCATTTGATTTAGAATGGCCATAGTATATTTAATTTAATGATTTCAATACACTTTCCAGGTGAAAAAGACATAGTATTAAATGTATTAAAAAAAACCTTGAAATTTCAATAGTATGTTTGTCACGTTTTGATGTATTTAGTTATCTTTTGTGATCTTGTTTTCCCCTGTCTTGTGTGATTTTTGGTTTAGTCCTGTTAGTTTTCCCGCTCCTCGTTTGTGTTCAATTTTCTGCACCTGTTTTCAGTTAATTATCTTGTTTGGTTCAGTGTATTTAAGCCCTGTGTATTCCCTGAGTGTTTGTCGATCGTCGTCAATGTATGGTTGTGTGTTAACCCTGAATTCCTGGAGTTTTGTTCTTGTTTCATTTTGGTAATTAAAACTATTATATTGAAGCTCCCGTGTCCTCGTCTTCAGTCACCTGCACCCAACCCTGACAGAACGATCGACCCAAAAACAAAAGATGGAGATCTGGAAGCAAGCCTATGTGGGAACCCGGATGGCAAGGTTTACGGGGACCCGTGGAGGTCGTAGTAGGGGAGGCGATCGAGTTCTGGTGGTCCTGAGTCCAGTATGTCCTGACCCTTTTGACGACCTTCCTGAGCTTCTTCCGCCGGAGACCGTCCAGCCAGAGACCGTCCAGCCAGAGACCGTCCAGCCAGAGACCATCCAGCCAGATCCTGAGCCCGTCGCCTGCCCGCCAGAGCCTGAGCCCGTCGCCTGCCCGCCAGAGCCTGAGCCCGTCGCCTGCCCGCCAGAGCCTGAGCCTGTCGCCTGCCCGCCAGAGCCTGAGCCCAGCCCCAAGCTCCCTGAAATGCTGGTTCCGTCCAGTTCCGAGTCCCCTGATGTGCTGGCCCCGTCCAGTTCCGAGTCCCCTGATGTGCTTGCCCCGTCCAGTTCCGAGTCCCATGATGTGCTGGCCCCGTCCAGTTCCGAGTCCCATGATGCGGCAGAGCCAGAGCCCGTTGACCCAGCGCCAGAGCCCGTTGACCCAGCACCAGAGCCAGAGCCCGTTGACCCAGCGCCAGAGCCAGAGCCCGTTGACCCAGCGCCAGAGCCCGTTGACCCAGCGCCAGAGCCAGAGCCCGTTGACCCAGCGCCAGAGCCAGAGCCCGTTGACCCAGCGCCAGAGCCAGAGCCCGTTGACCCAGCGCCAGACCCCGTTGACCCAGCGCCAGAGCCCGTTGACCCAGCGCCAGAGCCCGTTGACCCAGACCCAGAGCCCGTTGACCCAGACCCAGAGCCCGTTGACCCAGACCCCGTTGACCCTGCGCCCGTTGATGTCAAGTCAGTTCCCGATCCTGAGCCTGTCCTCCCCAAGAAAATTTTGGGGGGGGCGCTATACGCCTTCGCCGTGGCCGGCCAAAGATCCTTGGAGGCCTGAAAAAATAACACCGGCATGGCCACCCGAAGGGTCCTCACCGCCATGGCCACCCGAAGGGTCTTCACCACCACGGCCGCCCGAAGGGTCCTCACCGCCGTGGCCACCCGAAGGGTCCTCACCGCCGTGGCCACACCGAAGGGTCCTCACCGCCGTGGCCACCTGAAGGGTCTTCACAGCCGTGGCCACCTGAACTGTCTTCACCGCCGTGGCCACCTGAAGGGTCTTCACCGCCGTGGCCACGCCCACAGCCTGCACCGCCGTAGCCACGCCCACAGCCTGCACCGCCGTGGCCACGCCCACAGCCTGCACCGCCGTGGCCACGCCCACAGCCTGCACCGTCGTGGCCACGCCCACAGCCTGCACCGTCGTGGCCACGCCCACAGCCTGCTCCGCCATGGCCACGCCCACAGCCTGCTCCGCCGTGGCCACGCCCACAGCCTGCTCCGCCGTGGCCACGCCCACAGCCTGCTCCGCCGTGGCCACGCCCACAGCCTGCTCCGCCCTGGAGGCTTCCTGGACCTGCACCATGCCCTCGTCAGCCTCCAGGGCGCCCACCCTCCCACCCCTTTGGATGTTATACGGCGCGAGGACGCGCCTTCGGGGAGGGGGGAGGTACTGTCACGTTTTGATGTATTTAGTTATCTTTTGTGATCTTGTTTTCCCCTGTCTTGTGTGATTTTTGGTTTAGTCCTGTTAGTTTTCCCGCTCCTCGTTTGTGTTCAATTTTCTGCACCTGTTTTCAGTTAATTATCTTGTTTGGTTCAGTGTATTTAAGCCCTGTGTATTCCCTGAGTGTTTGTCGATCGTCGTCAATGTATGGTTGTGTGTTAACCCTGAATTCCTGGAGTTTTGTTCTTGTTTCATTTTGGTAATTAAAACTATTATATTGAAGCTCCCGTGTCCTCGTCTTCAGTCACCTGCACCCAACCCTGACAATGTTGATATAGTACATTTGTATTTCCAACATGCTTATTTTAAGTGCATTACATTTTTTTTTAAATATATTTCTAAAAAGTGTACTAGAAATACAATCGTATATATGCTTATTTACACTAAAGAAATATGCTAAAAACAAGCCTACTTTCATATATTTCAAAAAAGTATACTAGAAGAACTTTGGTAATAAATATATGCTTTGTTACACTTTTAAGAAATATGCTAAAGTCAAGTCAGCTTCATTTATATATAGCGCTTTTAACAATATATATATATTGTTTCAAAGCAGCTTTACATTGATAATAGGAAATTACAGTAACAGAGATTGTTTAGGCTTTACAGCAGCTCTAGAATAAAGTTATTGTCCAGATAAAGTTAGTTTTGATTGATTCACTTCCATTGCAAACATCATTAGTTATTAATTTAGGGGCTGCTAACAGGAAACCCTTAATGCGATCCGACCTGGGGGCTGTTCCATAAATGTAGCTTAGAAAAGCGGGGATTAAACTCCAAAACCGGACTTGAATGAGCCTAACAAATAAGTTGGGGCTAAAGTGGTTCCATAAAAGGTAATTGAAGTTCACGCAATCTCACTAATTTGATCCAGGTTTATCTAGTCTAGATAATTGCGTGTGCACGCGTTTCTGAAGCAGCCCTAGAGGTCGATCGTGGATCAAATCGATCCACCATCAAACAGCGTATATTTTGTGCTGTTTTATGCGTTTGTGACATGTTTTTTCCCCCCTCAGTGCAAAAATGACATTTTACAGTTATATTCTCCATCTGTAAATGTTAGAAAGTCATGCAAATGTATCCATTTTGCTGCTAATCTTCATATTGAACGAGCGCTGCTGCGCGCATGCGCGCCAAATAGGTCCGCAATAATTCTCACTAAAATATACATTTTGCTTGGAAAATTAATATGCGATATTTTATAACACGAGGATTATCTTCTAATTATTATAATTTATCTTTAGGATGTTGGATAAGTTGCAGTGAACTTCTAGCTCATTACACTCATATATTTTATACTTTTAATAAAAAAAAAGAAATTGAAAACAAAAAACAAAAAAACGAAGGCGGTCGCATTTTCTCCTCCCTCTCCCTCCCCTTACCTCTCCTGCTTGCTTCTCTTGTCACGTCTACTGTCTTGTACTTTGAGAGACTCTCGCAGCACTGCTTTCCAAACTAAGAAATTATGGATTTGATCAACTGGTCTCTCAACGCAATTGACACCATCTTCTCGACGAGAAGCTTGGGTTCGGGGGAACCTGACTGCCCTGCCGGGACGTTCGCAGCTGGCTACACGATGGACGCGTGGGAGAGGTGGCGGGTCGTGTGTCTGGCCGCTCTTTCCGTGGAGGACGCTGAAGATATCTACCTATTCGGTACCATGATAACAGGTTTTCTGCTGATTGGATTAGGCATTGCCCTGGTTTATCGAGGAGTTAAGAAGACGGTGACAGCTGTTCAAAGCCCCACGAGGCTGCCCGTCATGATTGAGGCGGTGGGCAGAGCTGTCGGCACTCAGACTGGGACTATGAACCAGAATGTGGATAACATCTTGGAGAAGCTTGCAGCTTTGCAAAGGCAAATGGATCGTTTCAGAGACCAAAATGGACCAGGAGAATAGCCTGTGTAAATTGAATGCGGCTACTCCCCGAAGACCAAACAATCCCAATCTTATCTGTTTCGGCTCCCCTCATCCAGCACTGGCCTTGGCCAAGGCCGCTGCTGGAACAACAAATCTCCCGGAGAAGCACTGCAGTGAGCCGCTCTTGCGTTCCTTCCCCGACTCCCCCAGACACCTGGGATTGTTGACTTTGCATGGACCTGATCAAGGTTGTCTCCATGGCAACTTGCTGTGTATCGCTATGACAATCCTGCGGACTGAGGCACCTAGATTAGGGATGGCTTAGCAACTATCTCCAGGCCTACACACACATGAACTTACATATATACACATATACACATGCATCCCCCCACACCCCATCCCACGCCTTCGCCGCTTCGTACCTACAGCCTGGCAGGCGGGTCTGTGACCAGCGCCGAGAATGGCTGCAGGACCGGATGCTGCTTGCCTGGGCTGGACAATTCCATCCCCCACTCCCCACACGTGTTGCAATGTCTTGTTCATGTTGTTGTACTGTTTATGTGCTAATGTTGCTGAGGTGTTTTTTCCTGTTCCCAGACTGTACTCCTTACAGGAGCATAGTCTGGGGGTCGCCTTTTTTTTCACCTCACCTCTCCTCATGTCATGCTGTATTTTTCTCAAGATTGGCGCTGATTATAGCAGCCATGGTAGCATCTTGCTACCGAAGCACATTCCTTGTGTGTGAAAGCACTACTTGGCAATAAAGCTGATTCTGATTCTGATTCTGATTCTGAAAACCTGTAGTATGTATAGGCCTATTGTTTTTATCTATCAATATATCTATATCTATAAATACAGTACATATATATAAAAATATAGTGTAGAGTGACAGTGTAGAGAAAGAATTCTCTGATAACCGAGGCACTCCTTAATTAAAATGTCTTTATTACAAAAATGACATGTCCTAAACGGACAACTTTAAAACGCCTTATATATGTGTCTATATTGTAGCCTTATATAAGTTGATTTTCTGTATACTGTGTATTTATTTTTGGACTAATAATGTTAATAAAGTCCAATAATGGTATTAGAGAGTGTCAGTGGTAATATCATTGTGTTCTTGTCGGTCAGTGTTGAGGATCTGTGTTACAACTGAGGCTTAGCCTGACAGTTAGCCTGCCCTGGACCAGGCTAGTTTCCCAGCATAAGTTGCCAGGGTAACTGAGTTTGAACTTTTTTAAGTTTGATTTATGAAACCGAATCTACCAAAAATAAGCCTGACTAACCGAATTAAGCCTGGCTTATACTCTAATCTTGGTTTATGGAACAGCCCCCTGCTCATAGTGTCACGGTTCATAGATCCAGTGTCTCTCTCTAGTCTCGTGCTCTGTTGTTTACATGTGTGTGAATGTGTGAGTGGTTGTGTCCGGATCGTTACTTCTGATCAGTATTCAGCTGTGATCACTCTCCAGCACCAGCTGCCACTCATCTCATCTCCTATAAAAACTTACCACTTTCTCATTCCCTTTGTCAGATCTTTGCATGAAGTCTTTGTGTTGCCTGTTCCTGTTCCCGTGTTTCATGTCCCGTCTCGAGTTCCTGTGTTCCGGTTTTCGTAACGTAACACATAGGGCTGCAACAATATCTTGTGTCCCAATATTTTGCAATAGAAATATGTAACGATACGTATCGTGGATGGTGACAATATGCATGGGCATTGGAAGCAAAAAAAATGTGGGTGGGTCATCCAGATTTCTTTTTCTGCAGTAGATTAAGAGTGTTGCTGAAGCCAAATACATAGGATGCTGTAAGAGCCACATCTTTGTCTTTGATTGATTCCTTTTTGTCTGATTGATTCCTTTATTTTGTCTGAGGTGCTGTTATACACTTCTTCAATTCTATTGGTGACTGTTCCACGGCTAGGGATGCGGTACCTCGGTTCCATTGATTGACAGAATTCCCTGAAGCCTGCCCATCCCCCAAAACACTGATCGGTCTCGTGTCCTTACAAATGAACGAAATAATTTTCTGCGTGATGGCCTGTTGTCGTGTTGCAGACAAAGATCTTGTGGCGGGTGGTGCAAAATTAGTGTCAAGACGCTGCTGTTTAGCTGGAGTTCCACACATTTTGCCATGCTCATTTGGGTGCACATTTTCGAGATGTGACCTCGTGTTGCTAGTGGTCGAATGGTATGTTAACTGCATCTTACATAGCTTGTATACTACTTTATCTCGCAGCTCCACAATTTTACCATCTACCGACCAAAATCCAAAGTACTTCCAGATATGGCTTTTTAGATTTTGGGGGGTTAAAATCACTTTCTCTGCTGCGGTCGAGTTGGGCTCTGCACTTTCTGCCATCAGGCAGCGCGCACGCCCACTCGCAAAGCAGACAGCCGTGCCTCTGCTACCGCAGGCGGGGTTTTTTCCCACATTCAAATATTAATTTTCACCTTTGAATTTCTGTTTTTTAAAACTATTCGAATATATATTCGAATTTAAAATATTCGTTGACAGCCCTAATCGTGGGTACAGATAATAAAGTCAGTATCACTGAGCTTTCGCTCCACAACATAAGGTCCAGAAAACTTTGCTTACAACGAAGAGCCAGGAAGTGGTAACAAAACAAGAACTTTGTCTTCCTGCACAAAGAAACGAACGACTGGATTTTTATCAAAACACTCCTTTTTATCTTTATTTGAGTATTTAACAAAGCTGACTGAGCCAGGTCTCGAGCTTTATGCAGACGTTCTCGAAACGCAGCCAATCCCTGCACACACATATACAAAACAACCCACAGAAAACATATACAGGGGATCCTAACAGTATATGTAAAAAGGGATTATAAACAGGCTAGTATGTGTCGTGACTATGTAGTGAGCTTTCATCTATAATTAAGCAGATAAAAAAACCCATGAAATTCTTTGTAATTTTGTTTTATAAAAAATGTTTGTACTGCTGAACAGTGTACATCAGCAAGAAATAAGCATTTAAACCAATGGAAGTACAACATAAAGTGGGGTTAACCTTCCTCATCTGTGGAGTCTTTGGGTTTCAGTGCTCTCATCTTCTCCTTAAGAAATGCATCAATTCATGAAAAAAGTGCCTTTTATAACAGCAGGGCAAGACCATCTGTCACCAGGTCAAACGTTTCCCAGTTAGTCTCTAAAGCAACCTTTTCAGCTTTCAATGTCTTCCTGCAATTGTAAATAGCAACAGGTATTTAGTTTTCCAGTTCAGCTGATCTTTGAATCATTCAGTTAATGTAAATTGTTACTAACTAAATGTCCTGGAAGTCTTCTGTTTTGGCCATGGTTGCATGGACATTCCCCTCTTCTAACAATGCTGAACCTCTCTTTTCTGGGGGATGAATTTTGTTGCCAGGTACATTATGTCACCAGCAAAATCACAGCATTCATCTAAAACAGGTGTGCCCAACCCTGCTCCTGGCGATCGACTGTCCTGCACAGTTTATCTCTAACCCTGATCAAACACACCTGCCTTTAATTTTCAAGTAATCCTGAAGACCTTAATTGGTTAAGACCTTAATTGAAGACCTTCAGGTGTGTTTGATTAGGGTTGGAGATGAACTGTGCAGGACAGTCGATCGCCAGGAGCAGGGTTGGGCACACCTGATCTAAAATATAATTATTCAAAACATAATTATTTGTAATAATGTTCAACTTACAGGCAGTAGAAGACAGTAAAGATATATGAAGTATGTGGAGGCACATCCACTTTATTAAGACCTGTACATTCATGCAGTTATCTAATAAAAACAACAACATGCACATATAATCCAAGAGCTTTAGATAATGTTTACATCAATCATTAGAATCAACAAATAAACTAATAATAATAACTGTGTCATGGTTGTTGGTACCAGATTAGCTGGTTTGAGCATTTCAAAACCTATTGATCTACTGTGATGTTTCATACACAAAAGTCTTTTTTGAAACTCAAATCAGCCCATCTAGACCCAAAACCAGAGATCACATTTTCCCATTCGGATGACTGATGTGAACATTAATTAAAGCTCTTGACCTGTATCTGCATGATTTTATGCAGGGTGCATTTGCCACATGATTGTCAAATTGGATAACTTCATAAATGAATAAAAATGATAATCATGTACAGGTGTTCCTATTAAAGTGGACAGTGAGTATATATTATATTACAAAACTGGTAAAACAAAAAGTTTAGGGGCTATTAACACAACTTTTCTATGATTATATTTACTTTTTTTATACATGGTAAATGTATAACAATGCAGCTCCTGTAATATGGAAATTCAGTGGAAATTATGTTATGTAAAATATTACTATTAGAACAATTTTATGATTCAAAACCACAAAACAAGGATACAGGTCTCAGAATTTCCTTTAAAGGCTTCGCCTCCAGCTCTGTAATTTTCTTTTTTTGTCCCTTGGCCTTCTGTAGATAACCCACTACAGTGTTAACAGAGTAGTGTAAGGGGTTTACAGTCAAAGACCCAGAACCAGATATGAAGAATGAAGACCCGAAGAATTATAAAAAATGAATCAGAATTATAAAAAATGAAAGAAAAGTTTTACTGAAGATAGTTTGCAGTTTCATCAGCAGAAGTTCAGCTTCAAGACTCACACAGGAGTTCGTAGGCCGCCCCGCTTACAGTTACAAAGATCACAGCAGTTATACCATTTTCAAGGTCTAAGCTACGTCATTGCTTACAGGTTAAAGGATTCTCATTATGCAGCTGACACATTCGGACCCGGAAGTTAGGCACGTCATGACCTTCCAGGTCACAGATTTGGGTTGCTGAGCACCAGCCTATCTCGAACAACAATTCACTCAATCTCCAATAATGCCAGTGGTTCCTTAACCTGTAACCAAAAAGACGAACACACACACACACACACACACACACAGACACACAGCTTTTCCAAGGTTGGGTTTGGCCAGGCTCTAACTATAAACATGAGAGTCTTCTCAAAACATCAAGATAATGCGTTCTTTCTCTCAACTTTAGTCTAACTGGAAAGTAAGGCTTTAACAAAGAAATGGTCCCTTAAACTATTGGCTTCAATGACCCCTATATGTTTTAACATGTTGAAGACCTTTCTCAAACACAAAACAAGTCCCTATTTCATTTCTGGAAGCCGGGCTAAATGAGCAAGAACTGTTACTGCATTCAGATATCAAATACAGACATTAACTAAACCAAATTTTCTGAGATTTTAACAGGTATGTGTGTTGAACACCATTGAAGACAATGTTAGCATCTGTTAGATTTAATAGTAGGGTTAAAATGGTTAAATTTGAATTTGTTCCGCTATTTTCGTCTTCCGGGTTTAAGATCTTCACCATGTCCACGTCACAGCCAGAGCACTAGGGGTGGAACAGTACATGTATTCGTATTGGATCGAAATGGTACAGGCTAGAGATGCGCGGATGGGCTATTATTTCATCCGCAACCGCATCACAAAACTCATCGTCCGCCATCCATCCGCACCAACGTTTTTTGACCAATTTTCTTAACCGCACCGGCCCGCCATCCGCTGATTGGGCGATACAACGCGCTGCTGATGACAGCCGCGAGATTAGAAAGCTCTCAGAATATCAGCAGTGAACTCCGTCTCCGATCGGCGCGCAGGGATAAAAATAAATAAATAGCCTAAATTAAACGCACGTCGGCAAACCTGAGCTTATCTGATAGGCAGTGGCGGCCTTAAGCATCTGGGGGCTCGTTTCAATAACTAATATAGGGCCCTACCCACATAAAACATAAACATAGAGCAGAAAAGGCAAGGATTCCTGTTGGTTTGCATCAATTGTATATTATTTTATTACGTGCACTTTCAGCTTCATGAACAGGCAGCTCAACATATATCATCCAACCTTATTTGATTAAAACTATATGTATACAGCGTTTTACGTTGGAATAAGCCTCGCCCTTAAATTACTATTATTTGAAGTTAACATTATACAATATACGTAGACCTACTACACCACAAAACTAGTTGAGGATAAATTCTTTAAAATTGGGGAATCCGTTACGGACGCTCTGAAAGCGGCACTAAAAGACTGCTTTAAAACTTTCACAGAGACATAAAACAGAAAGCACAAAGCCTTTCTTTAAAGTGAATTTCGTTTTGTTTTAATTGTATCTTAATTTTAAACAATGTTTCATCGACCAATTGCCTGGATTTAATAAATAATAAGTAAATATAGCCTAGCAGATAGCCTATAGGCTAATCACAAAACCGCCGGTGCGTGAACTGAAGCGCGTCTCAAAACTCAGCCTACTTGCCTTACAGACCGAGAACTATATCTAAAATGTCTACTTCTAAAAAGAACATTTCAAAACGAAAGAAAACAGACTGCTCTCTGTTTATGTAATCCGTATGAAATGTGCATTTCTCTCTGGCGCGTTCACTGCGAATATCACGATCAGCCTCGTCAACTTCATCTTTGCAGGCGACAATGACACAGAAAACACGTTAATAAACAATTAAATTGTCTCCTTGCTATAGGCCTATTCGACATATTCATAATCATTACTTTTGCCGGTTCTTTGTGACAACTTTTAGGTGCTTTTTTGGCCGCGCTCCACCCGTAACGTGTCACCACAACATCAACACCGAAAACATGGGGATTTTTTTACAATAAATTACAAGCTGCTATAGTGACGTTATTTAGCCTGTCGCGAGTGCAAATGCAAAGTTGCAAAGCTGATTTAATCATGGTAAAACTGAAATAATTTACAAAATAGTTTTCATTTGTATTTCAGCACCTCTTTTTTTACAGTCTATGGTTCACACCGAACACGAATAGTGTCAAATACGCGTCTAGTTAGACGCTTGAACATATATTTTTCATTTGATTGGTTCAACCGCCCGCCACCCGCCCGAATTTAATTAAAATATTTTTTTTCATCACGTCATCCGCCCGATCCGCGGTTTATCCGCGGCTGTAACCGCCAACCGCGCATCTCTAGTACAGGCGTCACGGTGCACGAATTTGCACGGAGAATAAACGGTATAAAAATTTAAAAAAACGATAAAAACTATAAATTTCGCTCTAACGTAGCATAATGAACAGGCTGCGATGTCAATATTGTAATGCTGGAGTGTGTGTGTGTGTGTGTGTTAGAGAGAGGCACGGGCGCGATCGAACTGTGTGTGTGTGTGTGTGTGTAGAGAGAAGCGCGGGCGCGATCGAACTGTGTGTGTGTGTGTTTTAGAGAGAGGCACGGGCGCGATCGAACTGTGTGTGTGTGTGTGTGTATGTTAGAGAGAGGCGCGGCGCGATCGAACTGTGTGTGTGTTTGTGTGTGTGTGTTAGAGAGAGGCACTAGTGATGTGTCGTTCATGAACGATTCGTTCATTTTGAACGAATCTTTAATATGACTCGGGACTACCGAGTTTTCTCAGAGAGTGATTCGTTCATTTTGTGTTGACCGCGCATGCGCAACATATGGGTTCTGAATCTGTACTGGAAACAGAAATGATTAGTTCATCTCTCGAGTCTTCGGGTTCGGGACGGCTCCGAGTCCTTCGTTCTTCCTGTCAGTCCCGGAAAGAGAAATGATTAGTTCATCTTTCGAGTCTCGAGTCTCGGGTTCGGCCGGGTCCGAGTCCTTCGTTCTTCCTGTCGGTCCCATAGAGGCTATGCTGTCAGTCCCGGAAAGAGAAATGATTAGTTCATCTTTCGAGTCTCGGGTTTGAGTCCTTCGTTCTTTTGTCACGTGACTTGTCACCGTATTGAATAGCCTACTAACAACCTTTTTTACAAACAAGCACGTAGTTATAATAGTAGTTAATTCATGTATAATATATAATAAAACACACCACAGATGCACAAGTTCTAAACATTTAGAAAAGAGACGGACAGGGACAATAATAAGATGGAACTTTTATTTTTCAGATGTTTATTGCACATATTTAGAAATGTATATTCCTAAATATAAAACAATAGGCTTATACATTCAGACGCAGTCAATTATACGAATCTAATACCAGATACCAGCAGTCACGTGACAAAAGAACGAAGGACTCAAACCCGAAGACTCGAAAGATGAACTAATCATTTCTCTTTCCGGGAGTGACAGCATCGGCTCTATGGGACTGACAGGAAGAACGAAGGACTCGGACCCGGCCGAACCCGAGACTCGAAAGATGAACTAATCATTTCTCTTTCCGGTCCTGCTGTATCACACACGGCACGGTCGGCCCAGCAGACAGATCAGAGTCAGACACTGACGAGTCGACAACTAACGTCTCGAGACACGGGAGGAGAACTAACCTGATATAATTATGAAGTTGCAAAGGAAAGAACGTCTCGGATCAGGAGATGAGGTGAACTAACAGAATCAGACTGCAATAGCCTATACAATACATACAAAACCCAACAACTAATCAATTAATAAAACATTTAGGTTTCCTATAATTTGGCTTTGGCTGCATTACCCTATTGTTTATTTTTATTATTTTTACAAATGTAATCAACATTTTCCTAAGTACTAGATGTGTTGGTATATTTAACATGCCATTTTAATTATATTATGCTGAAATGAACGAAATGACTCGAAAAAAGATTCGTTCATTTTGCTGAACGAGACTCAAAGATCCGAGTCAGTAAAATGATCCGAACTTCCCATCACTAAGAGGCACGGGCACGATCAAACTGTTTGTGTGCGTGTGTGTGAGAGGGAGAGAGCGAGGGAGAGAGAGAGCGAGAGAGAGAGGGAGAGAGAGCAGGGGAGAGAGCGAGAGAGGGAGCAGGGGAGAGAGAGGGGGAGAGAGAGCAGAGGAGAGAGCGAGGGAGAGAGAGGGGGGGAGAGAGAGGGGGGAAGAGAGGGAGAGAGCGAGAGAGCAGGGGAGAGAGCGAGAGAGAGAGAGAAGAGGGAGAGAGCAGGGGAGAGAGCGAGAGAGAGGGGGGAGAGAGAGAGAGGGGGGGGGAGAGAGAGAGGGGGGGGATAGAGCGAGAGCAGGGGAGAGAGAGGGGGGGAGAGAGAGAGGGGGGGAGAGAGAGAGGGAGAGAGAGAGAGCAGGGGAGAGAGGGGGGGGGGAGAGAGAGAGAGAGAGAGGGTGGCGCGGGCGCGATCGAACAGTGGAAACATAAAAACATATTCCGTCATTTTGTTCATACAAAATGAACAAAACATCGTTCAAACTGCAAAGTGTTTACTTATATTTGTGTACACTCGCAATAAAAGACAACATTGTGCTTTTGTCACACTCTAAAATCTTGTCAAACTGTAACCTACAACTGTTAATAAAAGTTTTTAATAGTATTATTTTATACGGAAATCAATTATTTATAATTCAGATGAGAATAAAGTTAGGGTTAATTAAAATGAAGGAAAATAAATATATTGATCTGAAATAAAGCAAATTAATTTTAAATTCATTCAGGTCTTTTTGTCTTTTTATTAATTTAATTAATAAACTAATTATATAAAACTATTGTCAGTGCACTACAAATAAACTGGTTCTATGCCTTTATTAATAAAACTTATTTAAAAAAATACTAGGCTTAAGACATTTATAAAAATGCCTTCTATATTTTTGTTTTGCTTTTCACTCCATTGTACCGAAATCATACCGAACCGTGATGTCTGAACCGAACCGTGACTTCTGTGTACCGTTCCACCCCTACAAAGCACTGTGAGTGCTTGATGACTCATCGGTGTCTCATGATTATTAATGAGACGAGTTTTCATATCCTATGAGAAGACACTGTCTCTTAAAGCCACACTATGCAGCATTTGTGTTTTTGTCAAACAGCGACCCCTAGAGTCGCTGTGGAATACTTGCACTGTCGTAAATAGCCGTATACCCGCGGCTATAGAACATGCTATAGAAGCGTCGGGCATGCAACAGACACAGATAAACTCCGGAGATATTGACCAGGTAATGTTTCACTATTTCATACAAATATTAGGCCACTGCATAGTTTACTGAACTACTGATGATGGTAATATGATAATAATAACTATATGTCAAGTGTTAGACTATTTATAATAATAAAGTACTGTACCGCGTTTGCTGGCTTATACGTTTTACACGATTGCTGCTAAATAACAAGTAAATAGCCTATAGTCTAGGCCTACTGTATAATTTCATTTGTGTTTTTTGATTGTAATGTAAACATTACAAAATGCCAGATGACATCA
Source organism: Chrosomus eos (assembly GCA_036326025.1). Lineage (NCBI taxonomy): Eukaryota > Metazoa > Chordata > Actinopteri > Cypriniformes > Leuciscidae > Chrosomus > Chrosomus eos. The sequence goes on along the minus strand of JAZAVI010000416.1, from coordinate 23,420 downwards.
ATAAAGTACGTCACATTATTCCATAACATTGGCCGTTATGATGTCATTAGACACGATTATTGCAATTTATCATAATAGTTTGCAAATTGTGCTCGTTTACACTATTTACACTATTGTCCTGATAATTTTGTGAGATATTGACAACTGTCTGCATGATAATCGCAAACATGGATGAATGAACAGCATCGTAAAAAAATGACACACTACAAGCAAGCGCAACATAATACAACATAGAACGCAAACAAGTTTACAAATAAGAGATTTACTTACTAGTTCATCAACAAGATCGCCAGGTCAGCCTCACTGTTGCACCCAGTGCTGCTTTTTAGCTCGCGCCAACGAGTGAAAGCCCGACCGAGTGAAAGCCTGACAGAGTGGGACTCTTGTCTGGTTCCTCACGCGGTCAGATTCTCTTTTCCTTTTCCTAGTTTCTTCCGACCGCGTTTTCTTTGCTTTTTCCATCGTCGAGTATCACGCATAGGTATCACGTCTGAATTGTGCGCAAGTATTCGTGCTTCCGTTGTTGTTGATGTGTGTGACGTCGTTGCCGTAAAGCAAGTCGTGATTCTCGCAAGATTTGTCGGGGGCGCTCCTCCCAAACTTACATAGCCGGTTTTTCCAGCGACGACCCCCCCAAGCTTTACTACCAGGATGATTCGTCCTACTATGAGTTTATTTAAAACCGAAATGACTTTGAAGCTGTTATATTAAGGTACAATTGTTACATAGTGTGCCTTTAATTATTCATGACACCTATTGGGAATTAATTTCTTCTAAAGTTTCAGGAACTCAGAAGAGAAGACCAGGAGACTCGGGTGTATCTTTTAAAGCAGGATTCTTTATTTGCTGTAGTCTGCTTCGGTCCGAGATGGTACCCAAATCTAATCTAAAGTAACTTTACATGGTATATTATAGGCGTTTTAAGAGGAGGGACTTCTGGACGGGGAGACAAATTCAAACAAAGCATACAAAGGTAGGAGGAGTTGATTCTATCAAGCGAAAACAGGTTAGGCAGGTTATCTGGCTTGACCCGATCAGCATAACACTCTATTGCATTGCTAATCCAATTAGCATAACTATTCAACATCTGGGCCAAGGGCTCCGAAGGCCAGTTGCAGAACAAAAGGTGAGAGTTTCAGTCATCTGACTCATTTAACTCACAATAGAGAGAAATAGGATTTGCCACATTCTCTTGTTTCACAGCTCTGATATCATTTACATTCCACCCTTAAATGCTACATTCAATGTTCAGAATATTTCTCAGTTTATGTACTATTGTATTGGAACCTAAATTAAACCTTTTAATAAATTTGTAATCCTTCAATCCCCTCTCTGGGAGTTCTAAATAACTCCCACATAATATACAAATTTAAACACTTAAAAGTTCATTCTTGTAACTTGTGTAAGTTACAGGCACATAGCTTGCTCTGTGTTGAGGTTTCTGCAATTGCATGTTGACACAGTAACAAAACATGCAATTCGTGAGTCTTTCTGTTGGAACTGTGATTTTTCTCGTGATCAATCAAGTTTCTGAACCATGAGAATTTTCTTCAGTCATCTGGTGGGATTTTGCTGAAAAATCAAGAATGTCTTGTTGGACCACCATGTTGTGCACGAGTCTTGGAATGCAGCCATTTTAGGACGTGACCTGCAACGTTCTTTTCAGCAAACACAGCATTTTTTGACATATTCATCAGCTCTAAGAATATGTTGTTTCTGGAGTCAGAACTTTGTGCGATCTTCATGTTAGTAGTAGTAGGGACAATTTGATCATGTCGATGGATGACTGAAGGTTTTGTCGTCTCTGCGTTGTGTTTTTTTTTTCTTTTCTTTATCCTTTGTGATAGTTGGTCGGGCAGTAGGTCTAGTTGATTCTTGAGGTTATGTCTTCATACGCAGTTTGGAGGGAGGTCGGTGCGTATGGCTCTCGGACAGTCATCAGTGGTAGTCTGTTACAGAGGAAGAGAGAAAACAAAAGACAGGAGCAGTAATTTGTTCAAACACTAGTGTTGAAAACTTTTCAGAGTCTGCTGTTGTTTTTCTGCTATTGTTGTTCCATCTTTCCCTATTCTTAATTATTTTGACACCTAAATAGAACCAGTGAGGTGAGGAATGGACTAATGGATGGGGGAAATGCCTATTAGGGAGTCTTCACCGAAGGGTTGGCCCCCGACGCATGTTGCATTCGGTTCTTCTCTGGGCTCCTCACTGTTCCTGTGTCCTGTCATTTCCCTGTGGGAGGGGGAGCAACTTTTACAGTGTGACACAATGAGTCCAGGTTTATCCTGACACAATACTGCAACTGCTGTAATTAATATCACTTGATGTGCCACTTAGGCTCTAATGGCTTGCAACGTTCTAGAGATTTCTTGGACTACCTGTCCTGTGACGTGTGTAATCTTCATCTGAGTTATTTCTCCATCCTCTAACAACTCCAGTCATAGCAGACATCATACATGAGGATGAAACAATGTTTGGCATTATTGTGGACACTGCACGAGGGCATTTTACGTTTACAGTCTGACCTAACACTATTAATGATGAAAGGCCTGTGCTGTAAAATAACATTTAAGGCTGTGAGTTTATTTTTAATTAGTGTCCCCCAAAGGAAAAACTGAGACAGTCACTTTCCTTTTGTTCTATTAAACAAAAAAACAGAAGTCTTTTATCTCTGTTGTAAGTTAGTGGGGAAAATTAAGCACTCACAGCCCAGAATGGTTAACAACTACAACAGCTGCCCAACGAGCTTAATGACGAGGGGAGAGGCTGCTTCAGAGTAGCAAGCAGATTGAGCAGAAGCTGAGTAATATTGTTCATTTCTCTAACATTCTTTTTGTTTTTCCTACAGTCTTTTCCCCAATGTCCATGTTTACCACAATAATAACAACTGCTGCCCTCTCTCTTAGGACATTTGCGTTTCTGTTGTTTCTCTGCGTTGACCTTAAAGGAAGCTGCTGCAATTTTCACTCTGGCCTTAACATCACAGTCTCTTTCCCAATATATCTAACCTTTCTAGATTATTTTGCAGATTTCTAGTGGACCATGTGACGTCTAAGAAAGGCAATGCATTTTTATGCTCTGACAAAAGACCATGAAACCATGTACGAGCTAAAGGGCCTTTATCATTTAACACCTTCTCTGATGTGTCTGATATTCCACTGTAAGCTGCAGCTGTCTGACAAAATCTTTCTGTGTACTCACTAACAGTTTCATCATTCTTCTGTACACAATTAGTGATCTTTAACCAGTCTACTTTCGGTCCAACAATGCTTGTTAACACTCTCAGAACTCCCTCTCTCAAGTCATCTTTTCTGGCATTTTGAAACTCAGAATTGTTTACGGCATTTTCAAATTCATTGAATTCTGACTCAGTTAAGATCTGTGATATTAGCTGAGTGATTTCAGCTAGAGACATATCGTAAAGCCGCATCTTTCTGGACAATTCTCTCCTAAACTCAGAAAATTTTCTTTGCACTGATGGCAAATTTTCAGCGATTCTCTGGATTTCTTTAGGACCTAAAGATAATTTGACTGTTTGTAACTGCAGTGTGGGGGTTGCAGATTGAACAGAGTCAATCCCTTTTGCCCTAGTCTGAGCCTTTTGTCTTGCTCCACACACTTCAAATGCATTTACATCTCTATCTACCAAACCAAAATGTCTAGTGTTTTCTAGTCTACAGAAAGACTGTAAATCAGGATAGCTTTCATCTGACTGTTGGTCTTCAGAGTCACATTTGGTTGAGGCCTGATTATGGCTCACCTTTGTCTTGAAACAAGACACTTGAGTCTGCAATTGTTTGTTCTGTTCATTTAACTTATCAATACACCTAGCTTGTTCTTGTGCAATGGATAAGCTATATTCTCTATGGCAACAGATTATTCCTTTCATGTTTTTCTTTCTGATACATGCACCTAACACCTTCTTGCATTCTTCAATAGACCACACTTTGTCTTGGTCAATATCAAATTTCTGTGTTAGTTCCAATCTAACTGACTCAGTCACTATGGAATTCATGTGCTCTCCTAGCAATGACTTGAACTCACTGTCTGTCCATAAAGGAGTAGCTAGTCCATTTTTCTCAGTTGATGGAACTAGCCTAGCATTCCTTCTAACCATTTTGTGATGTTCTTTGTTATCACACAATCAAACACTAAAACTTCTCTGATCAAAAGAGGGTACACTTGTTAACACAGATCAATTCTTGTTAACCTTCCAAATTAACCAACATTTCACACTTAACTTCGGCTAAGTCTTCCCTGTTTGCACAGAGGGTATTTTTTTTCAGTAGCATAAGATGCTAAATCTCCCTGTCTGAAACAGAGGGTATTCTTTCTTCCCTGTCTGCCTGAAACAGAGGATATCTTTACATTTCAAAATATTAACACGTAATGTTAATCATCCCTGCCTGAACAGAGGATACATTTTCATCTCTAAAAGCAAACTTTTAAAGGATAACTTAAGTTAACCAAACACTACAGCTGTCTGATAACTCTTTCTCTGGCTGCGCAGAGGCACAAAATTTGTACTGGTCGTTCAGCGGTTCTTTGAATAGAGTGAAACTCACCGAATCTTTGTTTGTATGAAAAAGATTCCGTCTGGAACTTCAGTCAGAAAGGTGAATTCTTGTTGAAATTCTTTGTTGAGCTTGAAGTTCTGGAACTCAGTCTTTGTTTGTTGAGCTTGAAGTTCTGGAACTCAGTCTTTGTTTCAAATCTGGATTCCGGTGAAGTTAATTATATCCGGGTCACGGCACCATCTGTTGGGAATTAATTTCTTCTAAAGTTTCAGGAACTCAGAAGAGCGAAGACCAGGAGACTCGGGTGTATCTTTTAAAGCAGGATTCTTTATTTGCTGTAGTCTGCTTCGGTCCGAGATGGTACCCAAATCTAATCTAAAGTAACTTTACATGGTATATTATAGGCGTTTTAAGAGGAGGGACTTCTGGACGGGGAGACAAATTCAAACAAAGCATACAAAGGTAGGAGGAGTTGATTCTATCAAGCGAAAACAGGTTAGGCAGGTTATCTGGCTTGACCCGATCAGCATAACACTCTATTGCATTGCTAATCCAATTAGCATAACTATTCAACATCTGGGCCAAGGGCTCCGAAGGCCAGTTACAGAACACAAGGTGAGAGTTTCAGTCATCTGACTCATTTAACTTACAATAGAGAGAAATAGGATTTGCCACATTCTCTTGTTTCACAGCTGATATCATTTACATTCCACCCTTAAATGCTACATTCAATATTCAGAATATTTCTCAGTTTATGTACTATTGTATTGGAACCTAAATTAAACCTTTTAATAAATTTGTAATCCTTCACACCACATGGATCTTTCCAATGACAGACACATAGATATGATGTCTATGGACAGACATGTCAAACTGTGATATCACGTAGTAGATAAGAGAGCCAATCATGGGATGCAAGTGTTTGTTTTCATGGCGCAGAAGTTCAAGTGCGTTGAATATGTTTCCTTGATGCTGCCAGGGCCAGACTGCGGCTCCGGGCGGTTGGTTGGCCATCAACCACGGACACATCTAAATTATATGTGAGCAGCAAACATGTTTCTCGAGAGAGCTTCGAGAACTGGAAAATGATGGACTTCGACCTTGTTGACGACCAATGCAGGTTGCGTCTTGCGAGTAATGCGGTACCAAGTCCCGAGGACTTTTCTATCCCTTCAGATGTGTGTGTGTGTGTGTGTGTGTGTGTGTGTGTGTGTGTGTGTGTGTGTGTGTGTGTGTGTGTGTGTGTGTGTGTGTGTGTGTCTAAAATGTAACCCTGATCGTTTTATTTGCCTTTTGTTAAGCACTCGTTATTAAAATTTGAAATATTTCAATAATACCTCAATTGTATGCTTAATTCGTGTAATTAAATATATGTCATTGGGGTTCAGGGGGCGCGTAGATCTAGGCTATGCACGGAACGTTTTTTTTAAGCTGACAATTAATTATTTTCAAATATATGCATTTATAGTGTGCATATAAACAACTATATATTTTATAACGACATAATTAGACATGTACATTAATATGTTTTAAATAGAATTACGATTACAGGCTAATATATGTAGCAGGGCATTCACATAATCTGTTGTGTTGTGTACAAAAAACAAGGTCATATTAGACACAGGCATCTTTTAACCGTATACACACTGGGAACTATATTCTCAGAAGGCGAAGCACTGCTTGGGGCGGAGTGATTACCGCAACACTCCGAGTGAACTCTCTGCTCCTCGCCACTGGGCTTCTCAGGTGCTGCGGTAATCACTCCGCCCCAAGTAGCAGTGCTTCGCCTTCTGAGAATATAGTTCCCAGTGTGTATACGGTTAAAAGATGGCTGTGTCTCATGACCTTGTTATTTGTACACTCTGTGACTATACAAATCACAACATATAAATAGGAAAATGTTGGCGTTATTTTGTAAATTATTGGGAGCAGAATGCTAGCTGAAGCCATTTACTTCCAGTCTTTGTGCTAAGCTAGGCTAGCGGTGGGTGCGTCAGACAGAGTTACAGCAAGCACGGAGATGAAAAGGGCATGTATGGACTTATCTAACTCTGGGGGATATAGTGAATAAGCTAAAGTCCCAAAAAGTCTAAACATAATTAAATAAGCAGCTTGCAGGTTTTATGTCTTTCTATCTCAACTTGTATGCTCTTTTTTGGCATTTTCTATGGCAGACCTAAGGTCTGCTGTCAGTGACTGCAGGCACCGCTTTGCAAAGTCGCAGAGTTTCTCCTCCTTTAATCTGAACTTTGGGATGCTTCGGTAAAACTCTGGATCAAAAGCTGTATTTCCGCCACAACAGCTGTTAATGCCAGTGTATTTCGGTCAACCCCAACTTTGGTGCATGCCTTACTGATACTCCCTTCTTTCTTGAAGGCGTGAAAAACTTTATTGTACCGCTTCAGTACATTGTTTGGGGTTGTTGCTGTAGAAAGATCAAAGCTTCTTTTATTAAGACAAACCAAAACCAAAAAACAAGACTTGCATTAAATTGATCAATTTCCAGGTAAAGACATACACTATTGTAAAAAAAAATAATAATAATAATAAATAAATAAATTATTGGTGCTCTTGAACTGCTAGCATTTTTTACAATTAGTTTCCTATCTTAAAAATCATCATTGCATTTCTCAGACATTTTCTAAATATGTTAATGTTCTGACAATATTGGAAATAAGATATAATGAATATAAAATAAGAAAGAACAAGTTTTGCTTCCAAAGCCAATTGCCTTCTATTTACACTTCAACTCATTGAATACATCAAAGCTAGGGGTCAACTGACATTTTCAGGGACGATATCAGTTCCAATTGTAGTCATAGAGACTGATAACCAATATTTGCCATGTGTTACAAGGAGTAAATGCACACCAACAGAAAGATGATATCCAAAAACAGAACATGCACTTACCACAGGCCCGGATTGGCTAATCAGGAGCACCGTGAGAATTCCCGGTGGGCCGGTCTGTTTTTTTGGCCGCGAGGGCCGTTGTTGTCATGTCACTGGGTTGAAATATGGATGCTGTCCCTAGGCTGCCTGCACTCACAGCAGCCCCACTCTTTTTATTTATTATTATACCGCAGTCCCACTCTTTTTTATTTTATATTTTCTCGCAGCCCCACTCTCAGAGTGCAGCCTTCAGGTTAGTGATGACATGCATCTTTTGACCCTGCTCAAAAGCACCCTGCTCAATGAAAAATGCCCTGATATAATTAATGATATACCTGATGATTGATTGATTCAGAAATACATTAATGAAACTGACTTGATTTGAAAGCTTTGTAGAAAGGAGATATTTGTGGTGATAAATAAATGTTAAAAATTTCATTTAGTGTCAGAGCCAGGACCCAGTTGTGAAGAAACTAATGCTCTCACTGTGAAAGACACAGGTAAGCTGTAGTAGCCTACCACAGTGAGTGAATAAGCAAACATTATCACTGCAAAAAATGCTTTTTTTACTTAGTATTTTTGTCTTGTTCCCAGTTCAAATATCTAAATATTCTTAATGTAAGATACATTTACTAGACAAGTGAAATGGCATAAGATATTATGTATTGTTTCTCATAAAAGACCTAAAAATTAAGTGAATTTTTTTTTTTGCTTAAAAAAAGCTCAATCTAAAACAATTATTTTTCTTAGATAATGTAGCTTGTTTTAAGCAAAAAATCACTTAATTTTGAGGTGCTTTTTCATACTTTAGTAAATGCATCTTGATGGAAGATTTTTTTTTTTGATATATGGACTGGAAACGAGACAAAAATAGTAAGTAACAAAAGCATTATTTTGCAGTGATCACATTAGTTTGCCAATTGGTCACCGCAACTAATTCTAGTATCAACCAAAGTCTAAATATCTAGTGTCCCTTTCATGGCTCCGTCGTGCACAAAGCAGACATATAAAACATGTAAGGAGGAGGCTGATACATGTAGATCTTGTCTATAAAGTCAAATAAATCAAATACACATTAAATTGTAAACATCAACATACCATTTCCTTTCCAGTCAAAAGCTGAATCTCCTTTCTTTGCAACCATCTTTGATGTGGTCATCTGAAATCAGACAGCAATTGTATGCTGTTGTCATAAATTGGTTTCATTCTGATGCATAACATTTAACATTCTGATGCATAACATTTAACAAATTAGTATGAATGCGGATGTTATTTATGCTTTACCTCCTAAAATGACCCTTAAAATGCAGATATTAGACAAGAAGATCTCCCTAAACGCAAACCCCTCACCGCTAGCTGAGGACAGGATGAATTTTACCAACTAAAAAAGGCCTGTTCAAACTAAAAACTATATTAAATTATAGGCCTAAAAATTCAGTATTAAAGAATAACAGAGTCTACACCACAGCTTACACGATAACACAGAGAAACAAAAACAAAAAATCACTTTCAGAACAATTTTACCAGCTGAGAATGCTAGAAACATGGGCAGTAGGGATGTAACGATACCCTCGTGTCACGATTCAATACATATCACGATACGATATTATAGAGATACTCCAAGACGTGGTAAAAGGCAGTGTTGGGTAAGCTACTCTGAATTTGACAAGCTACTCGTAAGTTAAAGTAGTTAAACTACAGTCAAGCTACCCTTTTGGAAATGTAGTTAGCTACACTACAAGTTACTATCAAAAAGTAGCTAGCTACATTGAAACTACTTTTGCTTTTTTTGAACAATGTATATTATAAATAACTGAGTAAGTGTCTGAGGAATGTTTTAAGTAAAATATTTAGTCTTTAAAACAATGCAATACAATTATGATTTCAAAGAGTATTGTTTTATTACACACAACACTCAAATATCTCAGACTGTTTGTCAAAAGTGCAAAATTGCAACAAATACAACATTGCAAGAACAAAATACACATCCAACGTAAATTGCATGTAGAACATTTTCTCAAAAATACCGATTGTGAGATGGTTAATAGGCCATGGGTAATTAACGTTAGTTTTTTCTCCATCCTCCAAATCTGCCGCCACGTCTTGCTCCATCATGGATAATATGGGTGTGTTAACCCACTTCTGTACGTCAGTGAACCGTAAGCCGCAAGATGCGTGATTAAACAACAGGTGGCGGTAATGGCAAAAAATTAGTTTGTAATCTAACAAGAAGAATATTATCCTTGCATCGCACTTATTCACGTTAGCTACTGGAAAAGCTACACTGTTTAAAAAGCAACTGAGCTACTGCCAAGCTACTGAAAAATGTAGTTAAGTTAGTAGCGTCGCTACTTGCAGTTAACTACTCCCCAACACTGGTAAAAGGGTTAACTTTTTTTTCTGTTGATTAAAATGCCTAATTTGCAGAACATTGGGGGAGGAAATGAATAGGCTTACAGATTTGTTTTAGACGAATATGCTTGCACTCTTGTCACCAACTAGATTTAAATTAAATGTAGGCCACTTTTCACTGGTAACAAAAGACATTTGGCATTATCAGGACCCACAAATATTCCCCCACTGCATTATTTATATATATATAATATGACTTTTACCACGTCTTGGAGTATCTCTATAATATCGTATCGTGATATGTATTGAATCGTGACACGAGGGTATCGTTACATCCCTACTGCCCATGTTTCTAGCATTCTCAGCTGGTAAAATTGTTCTGAAAGTGATTTTTTGTTTTTGTTTCTCTGTGTTATCGTGTAAGCTGTGGTGTAGACTCTAGTAGTTTAATTTAATATTGACACTAAAACTCTGTAAACTTGATTGTTTTCCCTCACACAGTAATTTTTATTTTGGGTTTACTATACACAATACATATCGTCACTATCCACAATATATATTGTTGCATTTCTGTATTGCGATACATTGCTTAATTGACAGCCAATCGGAATCAATTCTGCTATAACATGCTTCAGTATATAAGCGGCAGTCAAAGATGCGATCACAATAAACAGAACTTTACTGTCTTCTGGGGCTCGTTCTTCGTACGTTGCTTAAAACATCCGAGATCAAATGAGACATCCAAGATAATATCATCGGGCTAATCATGATCCGGCTAATTGGGTTCTTCGAACACACCTGTTGTTTATGATTAGTATCGCTGGATTGAATTATCTGAGATAACTGCGCGTTCATGCGCTGGGTTAAAAGGGGATATGTATCGATAGTAGAAACATTGATCAGCTACGCTGCTATTGGCTGCTCACCGTGGCCAAAGAGTGCGCTCAGTTTTTTTCTCCACAGAAGAGCAAGAGTTATTGCTTGAAGGATATGCTGAATTTGAAAACTTAATTAAAACGCCAGGGAACACCTTAACGTGTGCAAAAGCCAGGAGAGAGGGCTGGCAAAAAGTAGCAGACAAATTAAGTTTGTAGTTAGATGTTTTTATCACTTATTACAGTATAGTTTTTATATTTGAATAATTTCTAAATAATTAATAACTTTGTTCATTGTAATGTCAGAGTCACCACCCACTACTAGAACATAGGAACAAGTAAAAGTGAAGTACTATTATTCTACATAATAGTAATTTGTACTTATACTAATCTCTTTTAAAAAGGCACTGTTAATAAATGTTTGCCTGTTTATAAAGCAACCATGAAAAAGGCTGAGAAATAAAAAATAAAAGAAAAACAAACAGGTGGTGGTCTTGCACCCCCACATTATACCCAGGCAGAAGAGCTGCCCCTTGGGTTAAATGTGACCCATTGTGGAGGGCATCCCTGGGTTCAGCTCTTCCTCAGACCCACAGCCAGGAGCAGCAACACCTTCACTGCTGGTAAATGAGCTTTAAATGATCCTAGTACACTGTAAAATAATTTTTTGCTGCTTTAAATTAAGTAAGCCCAATGGCTGTCCAGTCATATCAGCTGTTAAACCTTGTAATGAATTGCTTTGACTTGTGAAAGTCTACATGTGTGACTGTGAAACATAGTTAATGTAAAAAAAATGTAGAAATGAGTTATTGATCACATTTCCCCCCAGTGTACTTCATTGTAATGTAATTGTGTTTTCCTCTTTTGTGCAGTTTTAAACAATACACCAACACTTTTATGTGTTCCCAAGCAAGTGGCTGAAGCATGTGCAGTAAGACTTTTCATAACTTTACATCAAAAGGGAAGAAACAGGGTTTCCGCGGGGCATTAAAAAGCATTAAAAGTCATTAAATGGATTTTGTGAAAATTAAGGCCTTAAATGGCATTAAAAAGCATTAAATTTTATTCCTACAGGCATTAAAAATATTGATAGTTTTGAAGAGAATTTTATATCAATTTATTTGAATATAGCCTTCATATGTCGCAAAATATTAGGGCTGGGTAATAAATATCGATTTCTCGATATTAATCGATTCTCATTTTTACTAACCGATATCGATTCTTAAATCTCAAGAATCGATTAGTCATCCTGTCTCATTTGAATGAATGGAACATTGTAGCACGGCTGCGCGCATCCAAAACATCGCAATAATCTTTGTCCTTTGTTACTATTGATATGAAACAGTGGGAATTTTCAAATTACGACCATTTTCTTTTGAAATTCAAAAACATAAATACCGTTTTGGCGCTGTGGCGTGAGATCGCTCTGGCTCAGCTCAAGAGAAGCAGCAGCGCGCAGCGCTTTGATCTCTTCCGGCTTAATAATACCAATACAGCGCAAAATAAACATGAATGAGCATCTGAAAGTGTGTTAAAAGATAGAGTACAACTTATCAAAATCCGTATCATGTCACATTGATTCGCTCAATCAGTGTTTCAACCGTGGAAAGACGTCAGTTAAACAGCTTGTAATCAATGTCATGTATCGTCATATTTACCTCAGAAAAACCACATGACCATAAACTCGTTAGTCAGCTAGAAAAAATAACTTTAGAGAGGAGCATTTTGCTAAATATATGCACAATATTACATATGCATTATAATCTTAATGTTCTTCAATATTTAATGCATATTTGAATAAATCTGGCAAGTTTTTATGACCACCATTTAAATGTTTATATTTCATATAATCTTCTTATTATAAAAATAAATAAAAGTGTAATTTAAAGTCCCTGTTAAGGCAATTTAAAAAAAAAATTCTAAACACATTATAAATGTTAGAAATGTATTGCTAAAACATATTACAAAGACTGTGAACTGTGAAGTTCTGTTTGTATAGCTACAAAACAGTTAATTATTACCTTCATATTAGGCTAATGAAGCTTAGTAGGCTACAACTAGACTCCCATAGTTTACAGAATTAGTTAAGAGATTTGATTTCCTTGAGAAAACTTGCAATTTATTGTAACTGATATCCAAAATAATCAATATTGAATCGAATCGAATCGGAATCGAAATCGAATCGAATTGCAAGCTTGTGAATCGAAATCGAATCGAATTGTGAAATTTGTGTCAATACCCAGCCCTACAAAATATGTATGTTAGTGTGTGATAAACCTATATTTTAGCGTGTGTATAGTAACATAGCTGTGGTGCGCGAGCTGATCATCAGAGAAAACCGCGCAGTGGATTGAGCGCGCAGCGGCACAGACGCGCGAGCTGGTCTAGCACATCTCTTAACAGACATCAGTGGAAGGTTTGTAGTTTAGTCGGATGTCAATGGCAAAGAAAATAAAACAAGGCATGTAGCTTATTATTAACGTTGACGAGAGAGCGCGCAGTTCTGTTGATTGCTCTTGATTGCTAAATCGTTCACTCAGCACGTGTTATTTGGATGACAACTAAATCAAGTAAAGTAAAACATGACCTGTTATCTGATTTATGTATAACGAGTGATTCCCTACATTATTACTGGACGTTTGCAGTCAATAAGTTCCATGAATGTAAACATCCAAAGCGCGCACCCCGCAAACCAGCTTATCAGAGCGCGAATAATGAATTGAATTGGCTTTCACGCCTTGCGCTTGAACGGAGGAATTCACACTAAATTATGTAAAAACGCCCATATTTGCGAGTATCCTAGTAAACAAAGTCAGGTATATCAAGTGAACATAGCCATGTTCAAATGGGGCCCGTGCGTTCGGTCTTAAAGGGGCAGCACTTCAATAAACCCACTGCTGTTTTAAAGTCCCTGTAAAGGCAATTTCAAAAAAAAATTCTAAACACATTATAAATGTTAGAAATGTATTGCTAAAACATATTACAACGACTGTGAACTGTGAAGTACTGAAATGTGGAGTTAGACCGTTAAACAGTTTTTCACCGTTGGTATTTTCCGGATTTTCTGGGCGGGGCTAAAACGGGGGCTCGATGACGCACTGGAGTCCCTGAGCTCCTGGACACGCCCGTACTTGATGACGCACTGGAGCCGCTGAGGCTGGTCGCTCCTAACAATAATATTAATAGAGCACATTCACATCAGTTTGCCGCTCAATCGCGAGTTACCGTCAGTAGTACTATTATTAGTAACAGCCTACAGATTGCTAGCTAGCTATGCCTTCGTCATGGAAATGCGTACTACCTGGATGCGATCCCCTTATCACGTACAAAACAGATCGGTGTCCTTATTTAAATTTCCGAAATACGATTACATCCAGAAGAAGTGGATTAATTTTGTGAAGAGCCACCTTGATGGAGTGCTGAGGATCACCGCCAAATCCCACCTCTGTAAGTGATCATTTTACACGGGATAGTTTTATAAACTTTCGTCGGAGACAACTGGGAATCACTGATAAATGATAATCCGCTGTTACTGGTGAATGGGGCCGAACCGACTATCTCCCGCCTCGGCCTTCATCCTCCCGTCGCGCCGAAAACTGGTGCCATGATCATCGGGCGTGCGAGCATCCATTCCGGCTGTAGAGTTGAGTGTGGCGACGGCAGCTTTCCCGTAAGTGGGCGTGGTTTCAATGCAGCCAGCGGACACGCCCCCAGCGTTTGAGAGAAGAGATTACTGCTCATTTTTTCAAGATTTTTTCAAGGCTTTTTTATCGTTCAAATTTGGCTGGGTGACTAATAACACATTTTTTTGTGGTGTGACAAACTCAGAACACATACTTAATTTTGACTTTACAGGGACTTTAATGTTAATCAAACAATGAATGGATTAATAAATTACTCACTGCTCTTGACTAAATAGTCTACCCTTTTCAACTTTCAAAAGATCCATCTATATTTAATTTATCCAGTAATGAATATGCATTTTTTTTCCACATTTGATTACTTTATTCAAATTTCTGTACCTGTAGATCTACCCGAAAAACTCTAAAAACACTGTTTATTTCATTTGTAGCCTTTCTTTGTTCTATTGTATTTATTTGTAAGTTGATTATTCATTCTTATTTTGTTGCTGACTGCTTAGCTACCTTTTAATAATGTTTTAAATTCACATCAATTAGGCTGGCAGTTTTTGTTGTAGTATCAAAATTGGATTAAATAATTTATATTTCACTGGTGTCTAAACACCACTGACCCAATCCTCAGCACTGAGCCTTCTGGAGCTGCTAGTCTAAATATGTGCTGTGCTATTCAATGAAAGATATGATAGAGCAATAGAATGTACAGTAACAGAAGCTCATACAATGCATTTTAGCAGGCTTAATTAAGCATTCAAATAATTGAAAGAAATATATATTTGATAAACAAATTAAGCCAACTAATATGATTATTACTAATACATTTAAAAATTACAAATGCAGTGAAAATTCAGGAATCGGTTACGGTATCGGTATCTCGTTCTGCAAAAAGTCGTATCGGTCCATCCCTAATTAAAAATATTGTGATTTTTTTTTTTGTTGTTGTTGAAAAAATACCAATTGTTTCACGCTAAATCAACGCTGCTGCCCATCTGAGATATAGAGCTATTTCTCATGGCTATGAGCATGATATTACGTATATGATAAGTATATAATACAACTTTCATTCTTCAGGTCAATCATATATATTAATGGGGGAAAAAATCAGTTTCAATATCCTTTCAATGGTTAAGGCGATTTCCCATGCCTGACAGCGCTGGTCAATGGATTCACCTCTCTGAAGTGAAACATCAATAAGTAAAAATAATAATAAAGATATTGTTTGATAAGTGCCAATTGAAGTCCTTGAAATCCAAAAAAGTAGTACTTGAAAAGTCCTTGCAAGTCCTGGAATTTCATTTGACAGAATCTGTACAAACCCTGTTGGGAAAATGGGAAAGTGCAAATTCCAGCCAAAGTGGCTGGAAAACAAAACTTTTAAGACATGGTTGCTGCCCGTTAGTGGTAAAAATGAAGGATTTTGCGGCGTTTGTAAAAAAGCATTTAAGTTCGCCGTAAAATCCCATATGCAGTGTGAAGGCCACAAATCGGCTTTAAGAATCGATTTAAATAGTACATTGTGTTTAAAGAGTGTTTAATACATTGTGTTACATTTGTCGTCTAATGAGATGTAATATATGTTGTTGTTAGTCGGATCTATGTATTTATTCACGTGAAAATTCTCTCTACTGTTACACGCATGTGCTTTACGGTCCAGTGGCAGAACTATTGCCAAGCGTGTCAGAGGTTCTATGTTCTAATCCGCACTAAGTATAGTTTTTCCCCCTCATCAAAACCGATTGTTTATCAGTGGTTGTATATCAAGCAGGGACACGTTTGTGTGCATTGTTTTGTGATTTTACCGTAACGAATAGTCTCTCCGTAACGGATTGAAGCTGGTGTCCGAGAAAAGACTGCACGAGTCACAACAGAACACTGTATCGGCGCCACTGATCGCAGCGGCAACGAGCACTTTGGTCACTTAAATTAGAAAACAACACATTTCAGATCGCTTCTTATTGAACAAACGAATGAAATGAATGCTCTGCTAGTTAACTGGAGATGTTTTATTTATTTGTATTGGTACATTCGTGCCGCGAGATGTATCAAAAATGGTGGGGACACAATCGACCCTGTCAAATATTGGTGAGGACATGTCCCACCCGCAAATTACGCCTATGTGTTCCAGGAAATATATATTATATATATCCGTGGTGAGTCATGGGTCGTGTATGGCATTAAAAATTTTCAAAATGGCATTAAAAAGGCATTAAAAAGGCATTAAATTTAATTTGAAGATACCTGTAGAAACCCTGAAGAAAGTACAACACTTTATAATGCCCATTTTCCCCCCAATGCACAGGACAGTGAAGAAACCCTCTCAGGTATCTTTAAGTGCATAAATAACTTTACTTAATTTACACTTGAGTTACCTATTATTTCTGAATGCAATATGAGTTGCAGGAGTCCACATCTACAGAAGAGTCTGCACAAAGCAGTGATGCAGAGGTGGGCAGTGTTGTACTTTTCCTTGTCATTTTTGTTGCATAAGGCTTGTGTTGACAGGTTTAACCCAAGCCCCCCCAATATAGAGTATATATACAATATAGAGTATTTTTTTTATCTTTCGGGGGGGGGGGGGGGGGGGGGGGGGGGACTTGACAACTTAAAGAAAAAGACTGGCACTAGAGATATAGTTGCTTCAAATGAACTTCAGAGTAAGTGCTAATATATTATTTCACACAGAGAACTATCGCTGACCTTGCATAGTATCTCTTATTGCAGGCAAAATATGACTTGATCACTGGCTTTTCTTTACAACGAACAATTGAAATAAAACTCAAAGAACTAAGCAAATTTGTCTCGTCTTTTATTAAACATTTAATGTAATGTTTTATATTTTTTTCTGATGGTGGTTGTGTAATATGACACATGCAATGTCACAGGTCCTGTCAGGTGCAACCCTCAGGCTTTTCAGACACTGAAATCTCCCCTTTAGTTGGCCAAAGTTCATTGCATTGTGTGCCCTTGTCCTAGAGCTGCATTGTATCTGGAGTGTATGTACAGTAATACAGTGAGCTTGATATTAATATTTTCCTTACCACGTTCAAATATGTGCATAAATTTAAATCGCTGTGCTTCCACATTTGTGATATGGAACAGTCACACACCATCTAAGAGATTTTAGTCTGTCAACTGCCTTTTTTTACAATTTGATGTAATATTAGGCTACTAATCTGGAAAATTAAGAATCGTAATAGTAACTTGGCAGCACATTTACATTGTGATCCCTCTTTCAGTTCACAAAATTGTGGCCTTGATGGGAACACATGTGCAGTCTATGGCACCAATCACATTAGGGAAGCCTGAGGAATATATTGTACTGAAAGTCATAATCATCATGCTAACGATTACATGATCGACATTAAAAATTATAATGTAACGTTAGGCCTACCTGCGTTGAAAAAAAAAACTGCTATACAACCAATTGGGTCTAAAGTGGCTTGGAAATGCCCTAAAACCTGCTTAAGAGGCAGGTAAACTTTGCGAATGGCACGACAGACATTACTTATCACCAAGTTCTCTGCATCTCCAATGTAAAGGAAAGAGCCACTCGCAAAGAATCTCTATATGCTGTTTATTTGTGCTGTTATTAAAGCCCGACTCCGACGAGTCGAACATTTGTGCATTTCCAACAAATTAATGATGTAACGACATACTCACGAGTCATGAGAAAAAAAAATATCTCAAAAAGTACACTATCGCGCTGCGTTAAAAGACTTCCCGTATCAGCTCTGCTTATAAAGCCGCGATCTAATCCTGTTTACATGAAATAAGCCTGCTCGCGAGCAGGTTCAAGCTAGCGCACCTGTTGCTATGACAGCAAGTCTAGGATGAGCTTCGAAGAACCAAACGATCCAAGATCATGCCAAATCGCCAACAATCAAATCCAGCTAACTGAGTTAGCGACGTACGAAGAACGAGCCCTGGTTGGACCCTAATACAGTTATGGTTGGTGTGAATGGGCCTTAACCTGTTAAGCTTCACCCCCAATTTTGAAAAATCCCCAGAAATGGCATACCCAAACTGAAACAGATACAGTTCATGAACCATTTGTTCTAAAAGCACAAGTATGATCTCATTTGAAAGCTGACACCTGGCAGTTTATTGCAAATGTAGAATTAATTATTGTCATAATGAAAAAAAAATGTTATAAATAGCTTCAAAGTTTTGTCAAGTTATTAGAAATTTATTTTTATGAAATATTTTCATGAAAATAAAATTGAAGTTGGCCCTGTAGCAATCTAGAAATGCACTGCAGCTAAAGCCACATGTCTGACCATGTTATATTTAAAATCTGAAGATGATATGTCTAAAACTCTTTATTTAGTTAAATGTTTTTCAAGATCATGTCAAACGATTTTATTTTGATTAGACTCTAAAATGCAAACTGATGTTTATTGTCATTTTCTAAGCATCTATTCAGTCTATTTTCTCTATTGTGTTGTGGTCTAAACGATCTCCATTCAGTGTCAGTCTCCCCTGCACACATTCACACCTCTCCAGCCTCTGGTTATTGCTCTAAATATGCTTTCTTTTGTCTGCATTATAATTACTAACGACTGGCTATTCACACTGTTTCAACCCCTAATCTCTTTTAGGGAAAGTTCTCAAAGTTCTCACCTTACATTTGAAACTATATAAAATGACCTTCTTGAAAAAAGAAACATTTCAGAAAGCAGTCCTATTTAGAAATATTCATAAATATAACAGCTAGGTAGCAGGTGCACCAAGGGCTAGCTAGCATGTTAGCTTAGCACACCATCAATACACGACAATTTATGAGATTAAAACCATGTGTGTGCTCTAAAACTTACTTTATAGCACAAGTCGAGTGTTTTAAATAACCTTCTGTGCTCTGATTTGGCTTCAGATAAAAAAATCGGACAGAAAATATAGTATTTTATAGTATTCTTCACCATGATAAAGTCTATATCGATTAGCATTACATTATAAATATAATCTATTATTATGAAAATACCTGACATGGCTCGAAGAACACAGGTAAACCAAATATCATTGCAATCATGTTTATTGTCTTCAAAACATCTTTATCTGCATGTTACAGCGATCTCTGTTAGTGTTTACGTCATGATGGACTTCCTGAAATGTCACATGATATGATTCTTCTTCGTGTTCCATATATGGAGTCCATATGTGCACAGGGCGCCCTCAGGCTGCCAGTATGTATTGAAAACACAGTACATCAGAGTCTCCAGCGCTCATAATGATTAAATCGACGCATTTGGGTAGATATTCAATAAATATGATTCCTGTCTATATAAATCTGATGTAAACCTATGAGAATCTATCAATATTTCTCCAAATCTGTACACTTTTGAGCTAAAAGCCCTGATGGACGTTGTTTTGTCAAGCTCTGTCGTGACGATCTCACTGGAGTTTTTTTCTGAATGGAAGCGGCTGACGCTCATAATTCATATCAAAGGTATCGACTCATTTTTTGATTACATAACTCCAGACACAAATTAAGACATAACTGTCACTATACGATTCTCAGAATACAATAGTGGTCAAATACTAAACCTTCAGTCTTATATATTTTTAATGATGTATAGTTTGTCAAGGTATTAACATTGAATCTGATAGTAACTTTGAACGATTTAAAAAAAAAAAAAACGCTCAGAGCGCCCTCGCTCTGGCGGAGGTTAAGTTGTTTTGATTGATACTGTGAAGCAGCTTTGATACAATCTGTATTGTGAAAAGCGCTATATAAATATATTTGACTTTCAATTCAATTCAATTCAATTCAAGTTTATTTGTATAGCGCTTTTCACAATACACATTGTCTCAAAGCAGCTTTACAGAAAGTGCATTTCAGAAATGTACAAAGAAAAATACAGTTAGTTAATCATGTATAAATTTAGGCATAACATATCGCCGGTGTTTAGTCGTCTCTTCACAGGCGTCGAGTCGTCTCTCCACAGGCGTTTAGTCGTCTCATCACAGGTGTTGGAGCATCTGAAGTCTTCGTGAGAGGCTGGATACAAACTGGAGCTGACGAACGCTATTTACCTCGGGACTAGCGTCCCGAGATAACAGCAGAAAGACAGATGGGAAATAATTAGCATAGCTGATGTTCATAATATTAATGCATTCGAACTGATTCAGAAGTAGTATAATAGGTAAGCATTAAGTGAATGCTTGGTTAAAGAGATGCGTCTTTAATCTAGTTTTAAACTGGGACAGCGAGTCTGAGTCTCGAACAATATCAGGAAGGCTATTCCAGAGTTTAGGAGATAAATGTGAGAACGCCCTCCCTCCTTTAGTAGACTTAGATATCCTAGGAACGACCAGAAGCCTCGAATTTTGTGATCTTAAAGAGCGCGATGGATTGTAGGGCGATAGAAGGTCTGTTAAATACACAGGAGCTAAACCATTTAGAGCTTTATAAGTCAATAGTAATACTTTGTAATTGATACGGAACTTAATAGGTAACCAGTGTAGAGATGATAAAATTGGTGTTATATGATCATATTTTCTTGATCTAGTAAGAACTCTAGCGGCTGCATTTTGCACTAACTGTAGCTTGATTATTGAGGATGCAGGACAACCAGCTAATAAAGCATTACAGTAATCTAGTCTCGAGGTCATGAATGCATGAACTAACTTTTCTGCATCTGAAACAGATAGCATGTTACGTAGCTTAGCAATGTTTCTAAGGTGGAAAAAGGCTGTTCTTGTAACATATGAGATATGATTTTCGAAAGTCAAGTTGCGGTCTAGTATAACACCCAGGTCTTTTACTGTAGTGGATAAAGTAACAGGACATCCTTCTAAATTAAAGTTGTATTGTAAGGGATTTTGTGGGTAGTTTTTTGGACCAATAAGTAATACCTCCGTTTTATCTGAATTTAATAGCAGGAAATTACACGTCATCCAGCATTTTATATCTTTTAGACACTCTGTCAAGTTAGATAAGTTAGTGTTTTCATCTGGTCGTGATGAGATATATAATTGAGTGTCATCAGCATAACAGTGAAAACTAATTCCATGTTTTCTTATAATATTACCAAGTGGCATCATATATATTGAGAATAGCAGAGGGCCTAGGACAGATCCTTGCGGCACTCCATAGTCTACTGATGTTATCTTTGATTTTTCCCCATTTAAACAGACGAAATGGTAACGGTCTGATAAGTATGATCTAAACCAGCTTAATGCCTGTCCCTGAACACCAGTGTAGTTTTGTAGTCGATCTAAGAGTATTTTATGATCTATAGCAGGGGTGCCCAAACTTTTTCCTATGAAGGGCCAAAAATTAAACTTGATTGTGGGCCGTGGGCCAAAAGTAAATTTTGCATCAAAAATCAAACGGTATTACATTAAAGTTGCTATGGGTTTATTTATTTTATAATATTTAAAATAAATATAAAACAACTTCAATCTGATTAACTAATGCAGTTTTATTTGTAAAGTTTTGCATTTTAAAGAACGTATTACAATAAAACCAACAATCAAGTACCCACAATGTACAATACAGTTCAATGCCAAATCCACAAGCAATAATAAAACCATGTGGTTGCAATGTCAGTGACCTAATGAGAGATATGAAGCTGGTCCTTATTTTTCAGAAGTTTTTCAAGATTGGGCTGTAGCTGACTTACAGACAAAGACAAGATATTATGTAGGTGAGAGTCAGTTATTTTGCTTCTGAGTTTACTCTTGTTCAAGTTCATCAGACTGAAAGTCTGCTCGCAGAGGTAGGTGCTGCCAAACAGAGACAGCATCACTTGTGCCTGCTTACACATCTTTGGGTACCTGTTTGCTGGGACACATTTGTAGAACTCTGTCAAGGGAAGGGATGTGAACTTGTGTTTCAGCTCTGAATCACACTGAAGCTCAATTAGTTCCATCTGAAGATCATCTCTGACTGCATCCACACTGATGGTGAAGGGTTCAGCAAACAACTCAAAGTCAGCAGTGCTGTGTCTGAAGTCCTCAAAGCGACTGTCAAACTCCTGGATAAGGTTGCTGAGAACAGCATCATACTCATGGACCTTCTCTTTCACCATGCTTACCTCTCCAAGACAGGGAAAATGGACTAAATGTCCTGCATGTGGGATGAGAAACAGAAAGAGCAGTGTGATACTGGGACAGGCATGTAAAACAGAGGGAGAAAAAATAGAATGAATACTGAAAAAAAAATTACATTTCATGAAAATTTAAGAAAACTAGCAAATTTAAATTACAGTCAAAATTAGTAATCAGCTTGATGTACAACAAAGAAATAATAGCTGACATGACTGAATATAAATGTAAACTCCACATATAATTTTAAATATAATTACAAATAATATAATTATAATTGCAAAAAATATTCTGATAATATATTATAACTGTAAATGTTACTGTTACCTGCTGAGAGATGTCTTCTGAGCAGCAGTAGTTTTTGTTTGAAGGCTCTGACGTGATCAAAAAGCTGGGTGATAATCTGGTCCTTTCCCTGGAGCTGAACATTCAAAACATTGAGCATCTCTGTCACATCCACAAGGAAAGCCAGGTCAGAGAGCCATTTCTTATCAGTGGGCACTTGAATATTGCCATCCTTGCTTTCCTGAAAAACTCTGATCTCATCACGCAGATCAAAAAATCTCCTGAGAACTTTCCCTCGGCTGAGCCATCTGACCTCCTGGTGGTACAACACATCACCATATTGCGCATCCATCTCATCCATCAGTGTCTTGAACTGTCGGTGAGAAAGCGCCTTGGAGCGTATATTGTTGACAATTTTGATGACGTCACGCATCACATCCACAAGCCCGACAGATTTAGCACATAGTTGTTCTTGATGTAAAATGCAGTGGTACCTCAAAACTTTTCCTCCACATTCACTGACTTTCTGAGACACAAATGTAGCAAGGCCAGATTTCCTCCCGACCATTGCCGGCGCTCCATCAGTTGTAATGCCGGCCATCTTCTCCCACTTTAATTCATTTTTTTTCAACACTCTCTCAACAGCAAAAAAGAGATCTTCTCCTTTAGTAGTACCAGAAAGGGTCTCAATGCCAGCCAGCTCTTGCGTTACATCAAAAGTTTCATTTACTCCACGCAAAAATACCAACAGCTGTGCGGAATCAGATATGTCGGTGCTCTCGTCGCAGGCAATTGAATAGGCAGAGAACGCACTTGCC